>LIEC01011415.1:0-19185 GCA_001925005.1 Drosera capensis | reverse complement strand
AGTGAAATTCCTTGTGTTGGTGCGGCCGTGGATTAGGTCAAATTGACTGAACCACGTTAAATCTCTGTGTTCATCGTTTCGTTTTACTGTTTTTCCATTGCGTGTGTGTGTTTGAGATCTCGATCAATACCCCAACAAAAAGTTCCCCAAATGTCCTAACAGTGGAGAACCTCCAACTTATTTTTTTGACAAGTTTAATTTTTGATGTCCGCAAAACGTTCCCCAAAAAGTTCCTGTCTGGTTAGACGATTGCTCAAATTTTTGATGATCTGTTAGAGTGCTATTTATCTTGCGAAGAATCCATCTTCATAAATAGAATATATAATTCAATTTGAGAAAAAGCTATCACAATGCAATAGCATTGACTAGTCGTTTTTCGTGAACCTGAATAAAAATAAACTGATTAGAAACCTTTTGATCACAAATCACAAATAATTATATATTGGTATTCCATGAATCAAATTAACTGATTAGAAATACAAAACATTGAAATTATTTTATATAAGAAAATACGAACAAATTTTGATTCGCAAAAGGTTCCACGTAACATGAAGAAACTTCAACCCCATAAATTCAAACTAGAAATAGAGATAGAATCATGAAATCACTATGTGAAAACAATCCTAGGTTGGATGCATTTTTCAAATACTATCACATATAAACCTATACACAACATAAATGCATTTCGGCTCACGAGGTCGTTGCCGAAGGTTGAGAATGATCAGAGATCAGGTACGGTTGGCGATGGAGAAGAAGAAATCGGACCTCCACTTAACGTTCCAACGACTGAAAGGACATCCTCACACGATGAGTCATCATTATTGTTTTCTGTGTCTTAGGAGAAGACACCAACTGAGCAGTAAGACGTCAAATAGCCAAGAGAAGAAATGGTGTTGTAGGTGTTTCACCCATGGCGCGGAGAAGACAGAAGATATGGATATCTAGTACTTAGATAAAGGTGTCAGCAATCATATGACAGGAAAACGAGAAATGTTTCAGGAGTTAGATGAGAACATCACTCGGAAGGTGAGGTTTGGCGGTGGCTCGGTTGTTCAGGTCATAGGCAAAGGGACGGTAGTGTTTCAGTGCAAGAATGGAGACAAGCATATCCTCCATGAGATATACTATATTCCGAAGCTATGCACTAATATGATAAGTCTTGGACAAATGACAGAGAGTGAGATCAAGGTGAAGATGGTGGGAGAAGCCATGAGGTGTATAAAAACAACAAGTTGTTGATGTTCGCGAAGCACATATCAAATTGCCTATTCAAGATCAATTTGGAGTTAGCCAAACCAGTCTGTCTCCTAGCTAGTCTTGAAAATCCAGCATGGTTATGACATGCCAGACTCGGTCATGTCAATATCTATACTCTGAAGCTCATGGGGGAGAAACAGATGACGTTTGGAGTTCCAAAGTTGTCACATTCGAACAAGCTATGTGAGGCTTATTTGACTTTCAAGTAGACCAAACTTCCATTTCCGGACTAAACTACCTACAGAGCGAAGAAGCCACTTGACCAACTACATGTAGATCTATGTGGGCTGATCACACCATGCAGACTTACTGGTAAATCGTAGTTTCTCCTCATTGTCGATGATTATAGCGGTTGGATGTGGATCTTTGCACTAAAAAAAAAAAAGATGAAACATTAACAATAAATTGAAGCTTCTGGTAGAGAACTTGATCGATCACAGAGTGAAGACCCTGAGGACTGACCGTGGAGGAGAGTTTCTCTCGAAAGCGTTTACAAGGCCGTGTGAAGAATGGGGTATTTAGAGGCATCTCACTGTATCGTATTCCCCTAAGAAAAATGGTGTGGTGAAGCGAAGAAACAGGATCATGATGGCCACGGCTCGATCCTTACTCAAGAGCATGCATGTTTCTGCTGAGTTCTGGGGAGAAGCTGTGAGACATACGGTACCTGTTGAATCGGCTACCTACAAAGGCGCTAGGAGAGCGCACCCCATTTAAAGTTTAGATTGGCCACAAGCCCCATCTCGAGCACCTGAGAGTCTTTGGTTGCATAGCATACACAAAGATGACAGTACCGCATCTAAAGAAGCTGGATGACCGGAGCCAGCCCATGGTTTATCTTGGAGTGGAGGAAGGGAGTAAGGCACATCGTCTTTACAACCCACATCAGAAGAAACTTCATATAAGTAGGGATGTGACCTTTCAGGAGAACCTTGAGTGAAACTGGAGAGCAGGTACTGATGACGGATTGTCAGAGTTTGTCTTATATGATAGCCCGAATTTCGAGTTAGCAGCAAAAGTACCAGAGGAGTGGCAGAGTCTACGTCACCCTTGACAGGCACAACAATGCCAGAGCCAGCTACTTGTGTAGGTTATTTGCCACCTGCGGTAGGAGAGACAAATCCATCTACCTTGAGTTTGCGCATTCTATTACAAGTTTCGGATTCCCCTTACAGCGGCCCTGTGTATCTTAGAGAAATCACAGACATCTACGCAGATATAGAAGAAGTTGCTCTTGATGATGATAAAGATAAGTTGATGATGTTGGAGTTTGACGAGCCAACCTGCTACCGAGAAGCAGTAGCTGAGAGTGCCTGGTATCAGGCAATAGAGAAGAAGCTAGAGTCCATCGAGAAGAACAATACATGGACTTTGACCAAAATTCCACCAGGCCATACACCCATTGGTTTGAAATGGGTGTTCAAATTGAAGAAAGACTCAAACGGACAGGTGGTCAAGCAAAAACCAGGTTAGTGGCTAAAGGTTATATCCAAAGGCAAGGCATAGGCTTTGAAGAAGTGTTTGCACCCATTGCAAGACTTGATACAGTTCAGGTGATACTTGTACTTGCAGCAAACCGGAGCTGGGAGGTGTACCACATGGATGTCAAATCAGCATTCCTCAACGGAGACATAGAGGAGGAGGTCTACGTCACTCGACCGAAAGGGTTAGAGGTGCAAGACAAAAAGCATTTGGTGTACAGGCTGTCGAAAGTTCTTTATGGGCTCGGACAGGATCCGCGAGCCTGGAATACTCGATTAAACAGAAGCTTGAAGGAACTTGGGTTCACAAGATGCACTCAAGAGCAGGCCGTATACACTCGGGGTGAAGGAGGCGCAACCCTAATTGTGGGAGTATAAGTTGATGACCTCATTGTAACAAGAGGCAATACTGGAGAAGTCAAGATCTTCAAGCAACAAATGATGATATAAATTGAAATGAGCGATTTGTAACTTCTCTCATACTACCTAGGGATTGAGGTTGAGCAGAACGAAGAACGGATGAAGCTGAAGCAGTCAACTTATGCCAAGAAGATATTGTCATAATTCGGGATGAATGATTGCAATGCCACCAAGTATCTGATGTAGCCTAAACTGTAGCCGCATAAATATTCAGAAAGAGTTCCCGTGGATATCACAGAGTATAGGCACATAATTAGATGTCTTAGGTATCTTCTACACACACGGCCAAATCTCTCATTTGTCATCTGGATGGCGAGCAAGTATATAAAGAGGCCCACTGTCATGCATTACAAGGTTGTGAAATAAATTCTGAGATACTTGAAGGAAACAGTTCACAATGGTCTTGTCTATGTGAGAGGACACCATGAAGAAGCACTCATCGGTTACACGGAGAGTGATTTAGCTAGTGATCATGAGGAATATGCTCAATGAACTTGTACCATTCATTTGATGGAAAATAGGATTTGAATATTTCTCATATGTGATCGAAAATCATATGTTTCTCAAATTAAAAGTAAATTTGATAGGAATGTGCAATCCTCCAATTGTATAGAAATTGATGAATAAAACTTAGAAGTATTAATCATGATATTGTTAGTGTGGTAAGGCTGGAAATTAAGTAAGAATCTGTAGTCTAGGTTAGATGCTGGGGAGCAGACGGCCACAGATGGAAAGCATTATAGGCCACCCGATGCAGACTACTACAGAGAATTTCTGTACGGCAGCTAAGACATGTATGGACAACAAAAGACCTTGATAGGAATGTGCAATCCCTCCAATTGTATAGAAATTGATGGAACAAAACTGAGATGCATTAGTCATAATATAGTTAGTATGCTTAGGCTTGAAAAAAAAAGATAATTGCAGTCTAGGATGAACATTGTGAAAGCCACCAGATGCAAACTATTAGAGACGTTTTTGGATATGCAGCTAAGGCATTAATGAGCAATAACAGACCATCAAAGGCTTCAGGATCTAGGATTGAGCTTGCAGATGAGGACTAACAAAGCATAGCATAATGCGCATCAGATCTGAGTGAAGACTGGAAGTTACAGCAAGGACTTGATGAAGACTAGGGTTGCAGAGTGCAGACTAGGTCTTATAATACTGGATGTAGACTGGAAGTTGCAACAGACTAGAGTGCAACAGAGATGGTTGCTAAGGTAGGGTCAAAGATCTGAAGTCATTCAAACGAAGATTTGAGGTACAGACAGCAACGACACAAATTCTGAAGTAAGTGGACTGCCAGCATCAGAAACAAGATGATGGGGGACATGAGTGTCAAAGTGTCACATCAGAAACAGTACCATATTGCTGGGTTCATTCCCTGAACCTATAAAAGGAAATCGTTGAGGCTCATTGAAGTAAGGGTATTGAATGTGATTGAAAGGCAAGCGTGCAAAGCAATCCAAAGTTCAAACATTACTCAAGAGAGCTAATTCGTGAAGATCACAGTGAAAGAAGTGTCATTAATCTACAGAAGAAAAAAATCTTGAAGCAGAGTCCAGCAGATTGGATCTGTGGAAAGGATCTGAGTCTTCATCTTTTGTACAAGTTAGATAGCTTGTAAAAAGAAGTTTTCTAGTAAGCTACAAACAAGAAGATAGTGGAACTCACCTCTTGGCTTGACTGCACTAGTCACCAAGGAAAGATTGGACTAAGCTCTTGATTATCAATTGATAACGAGTGTCTGAACTAGTATAAATATTGTGTCTATTATTTGTCTTTATTGCTTGATATTTATAACTGTTAGAAACAAATCATTACAACCAAACAGAGATAAACTCTCTCTGCTGGAGACTACCAAGCATCATTTGTACACTACCTAAGTGGTCTGCATAGAACAGTGGTCTGCGAAGAACTAGTATTCCGCATCAAAAGTTAGAATAATTTTTGAAACAACCTATTCACCCCCCTCTAGGTTGAATCTTGGACCTTACAATTATTATCAGAGCATGACTTTCCAGACTGAACAGTTTGTGGAAAGAAAAGGTCATTATCTTATTTGTAAAGAAGTTACTAAGAGTTTGTTTCTGTAAAGAAGAATGGCTCTACCAAAGCTTCCCAAGTGTCCAAACGGTGGAGAACCTCCAATGTGTTCGATTGACAAGTTCAATAATTGGAAGCTGAGGATGCTTGCACATCTTGGTTCAATAGATGAGAGAATGCAAGATATCATTACTGATGGACCTCACATTCCAATGATGCCAGATCCAATGAATGCAACACTCGAAGTATACAGACCAAAGTCACTTTGGTCAAGAGAAGACTAGGATTTGGTGCAAGTTGATAGAAGAGCAAGGAACAAGATATTCAAAGCTCTTGATGACAACATGTTTAAAATAGTGGTTCATACAACCACTACAAAGGAGGCATGGGAAGCTCTACTGCTAAGGAATGAAGGAACCAACGAAATAAGAGAGAACAAGAAAGATGTCCTAATGCAACAATATGATCGGGTCTCAATGAGATCTGATGAAAATTTGACCACCTTATATGAAAGGTTCAATGTTCTCATCAACAATCTCAAAACCTTAGGAAAAACTTTCGAAAACAAGGAAGTCAACCTAAAGTTTGTCAGATCTCTTGGTGAAATCTGGAGCACAAAGACCATAGCTATTAAGGAATCCAGAGATCTAACAAAGATGTCCCTGGCTCAACTATATGGTGTATGGCATATATATAATCTCAATGTTGAGCAAAAAAAGCAAATAGATGATGACAGAAAAAAGACCTTACCTTTCAAAGCTCAAGAAAAAATTCTGAAATCCATGGCAGAAGAGGAGACCACTGATACCTCGTCTACAAGTGAACAAGGACTATCTGAAGAGCTGGCATTGATGGGAAAGAAGTTCAAGAAGCTATTCAAGAAAAGGAATTTCAAAAAGAACTTTCCCTTAAAGACAAAGGAAGTCTGCTACAACTGTGGCAAACCAGGGCACTTTGCTACACAATGCAGATGACTTACACAAGACTCATCTGCACCTAAATTCAAAAAGGACCACAACAAAGGCAATTCTGGAAGAAAAGAAAGAGGCAAAGCCTAAGCTGCAAAGACATGGAGCGATACAGACTCTGATGAGGAAGACACAATCTCAAACGCGCAGCTATGTCTCATGGCTAAGGATGATGAAAAGCAATAGGGATTTGATCTTTCTAATTTAGACTCCACCATAGAGGAATTGAAGGAAGCATTTCAAGAAACCTCTGAGAACTTTATTTCCCTTCTTAAGGAAAATAAAAAAAATCTTGAGCAAATTGCATGTCACAAAGAGAAATGCAATTTAACATATAAAGAGACTAACATCAGTCTAATAAACACTCAAGATGAATTAATAGAAACAAATGAAAAAATTAAACTTCTCAATGCAGTAGTGGAAACACTTATATTGAGAAATTCTGAGCTTTAGAAGCAAGTAGATGCCTGGAATGAAAAGACATTGAGTTTGCAAAAATTGCTCAACACAGGTCAATCCTCCCATGATAAAACAAGATTAGGATATAATGACTGGTTGAATAATAAATCAAATGAGAAAGTCATAGAGGAAAAGGAAACGTTAATGCAGTAGACTTTGACTCGTCACAGTCAAAACAAATAACATGTTTCTATACTAAAGAAGGTGAGGATACAAACTGGCTATGACACAAAAGGTTAGCTCATCTTAACATCAAAACTATGGCCAGTTTATCCTCAGAAAACCTAGTAAGAGGAATTCCACAAGTAAAGTTTTAAAAGGATAAACTATGCAAACCATGTCAAGAAGGAAAGGAGACTAGAGCAAACTTTAAACCCCTAAACTCTTCAGAATCAACTAGAATTCTGGAACTATTGCATATGGATCTCTTTGGTCGAGTTGAGGTAGAAAGCTTAAACAGAAAGAAGTACACTCTAGTTATAGTAGATGATTACTCAAGATACACTTGGGTAATGTTTTTATATAAAAAGAGTGAAACTTGTAGTCTGCTGACTAGGTTTCTTAGACAAATTCAAAATGAAAAAGGCATAAAAGTAATCACAATTAAAAGTGATCATGGCACTGAATTTGATGAAATAGGAGTAGTTGTCTACTACAATGATTATGGAATCAAACACAACTTTTTAGCACCGAGAACACCTCAACAAAATGATGCTGTTGAAAGGAAAAATAGAACACTCATAGAAGCAACTAGGAGAATGCTTACTGATGCAAATTTATCTCAAATTTTTTGGGCAAAAGTAGTTAATACAGTTTGCTATACTCAGAATAGATGCACAATTCACAAACTACATAAAAAGACTCCCTATGAATTGTGGAAAGGAAAGACACCAAGTGTCAAATACTTTTATGCTTTTGGATGCATATGTTACATACACAACAATGACAAAAGCTATCTATAGAAATTTGATCCTAAAACAGATCAGGAAACTTTCTTAGGGTATTCTACAAACAGTAAGGCCTTTAGAGTGTACAATAAAAGAACGCAAACCATTGAGGAGTCAGTTCACGTATCATTTGATGAATCAGAAACATTCATAAGAGATGCTAATATTTTTGATAAGGAATGTGCATGTAATGAAAAGACTGTAGAAGAGGTCATTGAAACTGCAGACAAGGAAGAGCCATCTACACACAATGACAATGCAGCAGAGACAGAAGAACAAACTCAACAACAATTGAAAACTAATGAACAAGATAAAAGAAGATGGATCAAGGCACACACAGAGGATGTCATCATTGGAGATAAGGATGCACTTGTGCAGACTAGAAAGACAGCAAATGGAGAATGCCTGTCTGCTTGCTTTATATCAGAAATAGAACCTAAGATAATAGGTGAAGCCTTAAATGATCCAAACTGGGTAGATGCTATGCAAGAGGAACTAAATGAGTTCCAAAGAAATGAGGTATGGTATCTAACACCAAGACCCAAGAACTATTCGGAATTGATGTTGATGAAACCTTTGCCCCTGTAGCAAGATTAGAAGCCATAAGAATGTTCCTTGTCTATGCTGCATATCAAAGATTTAAGTCTATCAAATGGATGTAAAAAGGGCATTTCTAAATGGAAAGCTACAAGAGGAAGTTTATGTTGAACAACCTCCTGGTTTTGAAGACTCTGAATATCCAAAATATGTATATAGGTTAGACAAGGCGTTACATGGATTAAAACAAGCATCTAGAACATGGTATAAAACCCTCTCAACATTTCTATGTTAAAATAAATTTGAAAGAGGTAAGGTAGATACCACTCTATTTCTTAAGAAGCATAAGAAACATATATTGTTAGAAACTTTGTGAACATTTTGCAGTATTAATGAAATCTAAGTTTCAAATGCGTTTAATGGGGGAATTAAAATATTTCCTAGGACTTCAAGTACAACAATTAGAAAGTGGAATCTTTCTAAATCAATCTAAGTACTTAAAGAACAAGCACCTAGAACATGGTATAAAACCCTCTCAACATTTCTATGTTAAAATAAATTTGAAAGAGGTAAGGTAGATAACGCTCTATTTCTTAAGAAGCATAAGAAACATATATTGTTAGAAACTTTGTGAACATTTTGCAGAATTAATGAAATCTAAGTTTCAAATGAGTTTAATGGGGGAATTAAAATATTTCCTAGGACTTCAAGTACAACAATTAGAAAGTGGAATCTTTCTAAATCAATCTAAGTACTTAAAGAACAAGCACCTAGAACATGGTATAAAACCCTCTCAACATTTCTATGTTAAAATAAATTTGAAAGAGGTAAGGTAGATAACGCTCTATTTCTTAAGAAGCATAAGAAACATATATTGTTAGAAACTTTGTGAACATTTTGCAGAATTAATGAAATCTAAGTTTCAAATGAGTTTAATGGGGGAATTAAAATATTTCCTAGGACTTCAAGTACAACAATTAGAAAGTGGAATCTTTCTAAATCAATCTAAGTACTTAAAGAACACACTTAAAAAGTATAGAGGAGTAATAGGGTCATTGTTATATCTTATAACAAGCAGACCAGACATTCAATATTCAGTCTGCGTCTGTGCAAGGTATCAATCTGATCCCAAGGAATCCCATTACACTATAGTAAAGAGAATCTTGAGATATCTCAAAGGAACTCCAAACCTTGGTGTATGGTATCCAAGGAAATCAGATTTTACACTAATAGGTTTTTTAAATGCAGATTTTGCAAGTTGTAGAGGTGACAGAAAAAACACAAGTGGATCATGTCAATTCATTGGTGCAAGATTGATCTCCTAGTTTAGCAAGAAGTAGAATACATTGTCAACCTCTACTGCAGAAGCAGAATACATAGCTGTAGGAAGCTATGCTGCACAGATACTATGGATGAGATCATAATTTGTAGACTATAGTATGATATTTTCTGAAACCTCTATATTTTGTGACAACACGTCTATAATGGCTATTTCAGAAAATCCAGTTTTTCATTCAAGAACCAAGCATATTGATGTTAGATATCACTTTATCAGAGATCTTGTGCAAAAAGGTCACATTAAATTGGAATATATTCCAACAGAAAAACAAATTGCAGATATTTTTATAAAACCTCTCGATGAGAATAAGTTTATTCAATTTCGAGAAAAATTTGGTATACTTGATTTGAAACAGTATTATTGGTATATGTAGAATGCAGACTGGCATTAATTTTATGCAGACTAGCATTATTTTTCTACTGCTTGCCGCACATGTGGAAGCAAACTAGAAACAATATTGCTTTACTGCATTTATTTTTGGATGGAATATTAACTTTACAAAACGGTTTTCCTTAATTTATGCAACGGTAAAAACAAATTGACTCATACTGCGTAACGGCTAGAAACTTCTAGCAATGGTAATATTTCTGGAGACTATATAAGGAGAATTTTTTCAAAATGAAAATCACTTTACACTCTCATATACTCTCTCTTTAATCATTCGAATCCATCTACTGCATCAAGAACTGAAAATCCCTAACATTCAATTCTCTCAAATTCACTTTGAAAACTCAAGAATTTCATCAAAAAATCTTCAAAAAATGGTCAACACTCCTTCAAACGTCTCAAAGAAGAGCACCAAATCAGATAAGCAATCAAGCCCTTCAAAGAAAGTTGAACTCCAAACTAGTGTTGTATTCGATTTCAACACTTTGAGAGAAGAATACGATAAGGTGAAGGAAGTTGCCGATCTGATCTAAGAAGCCGGACTCAAGTACTTCTACGAAAGAACAAGCACGATTTATGACGATGAAGTACTTGATTTCATTGAAAATGCGAAAGTCACAGATAACCTGCAACTGATTTTTTACACCTCTATTGGAAAGAAAGTTGCAATCTACATCAAGGCAGATGATTTTACTCAGTTTTTCAACTTACCAAACGAAGGGTCGAGGATCATTCCACTTGCAATAGTTACAATTGGAAGACATGCCATGCTATCCAAAGAAAAGTGGAATGAAGGAATAAGGACCATGAAGAAGTTCTTATCCAAATAGCATAAGATGCTTACAGATATCGTCAAGAAGGTCATTCTCTCCAAAGAATCCAAAAAAGATCAGATTACCACTGATCAGCAAGAAATCATGTGTGTTATCCTCACAAAATATGAACCAAAAAATTAGTTGCATGTTATCTGTGACTTTCGCATTTTCAATGAAATTAAGTACTTCATCGTAATTTGATGATGACATTCAAATCATTTCAGTTCAACCAAGACCACCAACAGAAAGGATACACTCCTCTTCCTTAGAGGACACTAGACAATACAGATTGGGAAGACTAGATAAAAAAATCTACAACATACGCGAATGGAACAAAGAAGCACTTCATGAGTTATTTCACATCCTGTAGCCAATAGCAGAAGAATTTAAACATGAAAGGCAAACCATAACCCAAGGCTTCGAAGACCTTCGGACTTTACTTGACAAACTAACAGCAGGGGTCATTGACCAAATACAAAGAGCCAATGACCTTAACCTCCAATAATACAGATTGAGCTCTTCCAACCTCAACAAATTCAAAATCCAACATATAGCTAATCTACGAAAGCTAAACAAGGCTCTGCAGAACACCCAACAACAACTCAATGAGACCACCCGCATCAATGACACCAAGTTCGGACTACTTGAAACCAAACTACAAGTGGTTCAGTAGAACATATTCTCTGAACTCAAGGCTGTGCGTACAGCTCTTGAAACTCTCACCTCCACCATTAGTGCAAACAAAAAGGGGGAGAAGCAGACTACAGAAGAGCCACAGAGGACTCCCAGGACTACTATAGTAGAGCAACAGAAGAACCCAATTAAGACTCAGGGGGAGAAGTCTTCTGCAACAAAAAAAGGACTTTCCTTTGACAAAGAAAGGGAGAGGTCTACAAAGAGATGAAGGCATCATGAAGAACAATCTTATGAAGAACGCAGACGACACAGAGAGTTAGAAGAAATATCTCAAAAACGGATAAAAGAATCAAAAGAGGAACGAAGGCATCAGCGCAGCAAGGGAAAGAAGCATCAAAGGTAAGGATAAACATTTCTACTACTCCTTTATTTTGTTTTGTTTTTTGTTCGAACACATTGTAATCAGTAGTAAGAACATTTGTATTCTTGTTCTTTTACATAGGAGTTTTGTTAGCATCAATTTAGGGGGAGATTGATAGGAATATGCAATCCCTTCAATTGTATAGAAATTGATGGAATAAAACTGAGATGTATTAGTCATAATGTAGTTAGTATTCTTAGGCTAGAAAACAAATTGATGCACATCGTGAAAGCCACCAGATGCAGACTACTAGAGACATTTTTGGATAAGCAGCCAAGGCATTAATGAGTAACAAAAAACCATCAAAGACTTCAGGATCTGGGATTGAGCTTGCAGACGAGGACCAACAAAGCAAAGCATAATGTGCAGACTGAAAGTTAGAACAGAGACTTGATGAAGACTAGGGTTGTAGAGTGCAGACTAGGTCTTATAATACTGGATATAGACTGGAAAAAACAACAAACTGGAATGCAACACAGATGGTTGCTAAGGTGAGGTCAGAGGTCTGAAGTCATTCAAATGAAGATTTGAGATGCAGATAGCAACGATACAAATTCTGAAGTAGGTGGACTACCAGTATCAAAAATAAGATGGTGGGGGACACGAGTGGTAAAGTGTCACATAAGAAATAGTACCATATTGTCGGGTTCATTCCCTGAGCCTTTAAAAGGAAATCATTGAGGCTCATTGAAGTAAGGGTGTTGAATGTGATTGAAAGACAAACGTGCAAAGCAATCAAAAGTTCAAAGATTACTCAAGAGATTTAATTTGTGAAGATCACAGTGAAAGAAGTGTCACTAGTCTCCAAAAGAACACATCTTGCAGCAGAATCTAACAAATTAGATTTGTACAAATGATCTGAGTCCTTCATCTTTTGTACAAGTTAGATAGCTTGTAAAAAGAAGTTTTCTTGTAAGCTACAAACAAGAAGATAGTGATACTCACCTCTTGGCTTGACTACACTAGTCACGAAGGGAAAACTCGATAACGAGTGTCTGAATTAGTATAAATACCTCTAGTTTTATAAAAATTGATGAATAAAACTTAGAAGTATTAGCCATGATGTTGTTAGTATGGTAAGGCTGGAAATTAGTTAGAAATCTATAGTCTAGCTCAAATGCTGGAGAGCAGATAACCACAGATGGAGAGCATTATGGGCCACCAGATGCAGACTACTATAGAGAATTTCGGCAAGGCAGCTAAGAGAAATGCTTTAGGATCTTGGATAAATCTTGCAAACAAAGGCCAACTTAGCAATGCATAAAGGATTACATCAGATCTGTGTACAAATAAGGTTACAGAAGTCACTGGATGCAAACGAGGTCTCAACAGTATTGATAGGAATGTGAAATCCCTCCAATTGTATAGAAATTGATATAACAAAACTGAGATGTATTAATCATAATGTAGTTAGGTTGTTGAGCCTAGAAGTCAAGTAGGTAGTTACATTCTAGATTGGATGCTGGAGAGCAGACGGTTGCAGATGATAAAGATCAGATGAGCCACCAGATGCAGACTACTATAGAGGGCTTTGGATAAACAACTAAGACAATGATGAATAATAAGAGTCACTCAAAGTCTTCAGGATCTAGGAACTGAGCTTGCAGAAGACGACCAACACAGAATGCATCAATGTGCAATGGATCTGTGTATAGATGAGGTAGTAGCAGGGACTGGTGCAGACAAGGTCTTATAGTATAGCATGGAGACTAAGGTGCAACAGAATGGGTAACACAGACGTGGTTGCTGATAAGGGGTCAGAGGTCTGGAGTCAGTCAAACGAAGATTTGAGTTAAAGCAGCAATGACACAAATTCTGAAGATAGTGGACTGCCATCATCAGAAACAAGATGGTGGAGGATACGAGTGGCAAGGTGTCAGCATCAGAAACAGTTTCATGCTATAGTAGGTTCATTTTCTCAGCCTATAAAAGGAAACCGTCGAAGCTCTTTAATTAAGGTTGTTGAATAAGGATTGAAAGGCAAGTGTGCAAAGCAATCAACGTTCAAAGATTATTCAAGAGAGCTGAATCAAAAAATACAGTAACGAAGGGTTCACTAGTCTGTAAGAAGAACACTCTCTACAGCAGAGTTCACATTGTTGAATCTGTGTAAAAAAGAAGAAGATAGTGATACTCACCTCTTGGCTTGACTATACTGGTCACGAAGGGAAGACTGGACTAAGTTCTTGTTTATCAATTGATAACAAGGGTGAGAACCAGTATAAATACTGTGTCTCTTTACTTGCTTTCATTGGGTGATATTTAGAATTGTTAGAAATCAACTTCATAGCCAAACAGACACAAATTCCAAGAATTGGAATCTTTGCAGTAGACTTTGAACTGTTAGCTGCAGACTACCCAAGTAGTCTGCATAGAACATTGGTCTCCAAACTCATAATCTGTTACCTAAAATTGTTAAATCTCAAATTAACCTATTCACCCCCCCTCTAGGTTATATCTTGGATCTTACAATTGGTATGAGAGCCTGACTTTCAAGACTTAACAGTTTGTGGAAAGAAAAGGTCAGTAGTTGTAAAGAAGTAACTAACAATTTTGTTTGTGTGAAGAAAAATGGTACCGCCAAAGTTTCCCAAATGTCCAAACAGTGGAGAACCTCTAACATGCTCTTTTGAGAAGTTCAACCACTAGTAACTAAGAATGCTTTCACATCTCGACTCAATAGACGAAAAAATGTAAGACATTGCCTTGGAATTTTGTTCCAATGATGTCAGATCCAAAGAATTCAACAAGAGAAGTGCCAAGACCGAAATCCCTGTGGCCCAGAGAGGACTGGGATCTGGAAATGGTTGATAGAAAAGCTATAACTCAAATATTCAAATCTCTCGATGATAACATGTTTGAGATAATAATTCATACGACAACAGCAAAGGAAGCATGGGAGGCTCTACTGCTAAGAAATGAGGAAACCAATGAGACTAGGGATATCAAGAAGGATGTCCTTATGCAACAATATGAATTGGTCTCAATGAGATCTGATGAGAATTTAACTACCTTGTATGAAAGGTTCAATGTTCTCATCAACAATCTCAAGACTTTGGGAAAGACTTTCGAAACCATGTGCAGTGTTATCATGTGCAGACGACTCTTCCTTGTCTGCAGTATTAATGATTTCTTCTGCAGTCTGTTCATTGCATGCACATTCCTCATCAAATACATTTGTTTCTCTCATGAACGTTTCTATTTCATCAAATGATACATGAACTGATTCCTCAACAATTTGTGTTTTCCTATTGTATATCCTAAATGCCTTGCTGTTTGTTGAGTATCCTAAGAAGGTTGCCTCATCTGCCTTAGGATCAAATTTCTGTAAATAGTTTTTATCATTGTTATGTATATAGCATATGTATCCAAAAGCATGAAAGTATTTAACACTTGGTGTTATTCCTTTCCATAATTCATATGAGATTTTTTTATAAAGCTTGTGAATTGTGCACCTATTTTGAATGTAGCAAGTTGTGTTTACTGCTTCTTCTCAGAAGCTTTTAGATAGGTTTGCATCAGCAAGCATTGTTCTAGTTGCTTCTATAAGTGTCCTATTCTTTCTCTCAGCCACCCCATTTTGTTGAGGTGTTCTAGGTGTTGAGAAGTTATGCTTCATTCCATGATCATTGCAGTAGACATCTATTCCTGTCTGATCAAACTCAGTGCCATGATCACTTTTAATTGTTATTACTTCTATCCCTTTTTCATCTTGGACTTGTCTAAGGAACCTTGTTAGTAGACTACATGTTTCATTCTTTTCATTTAAGAATATTACCTAAGTATACCTGGAGTAATCATCTATTATAACTAGAGTATATCTTTTCCTACTTAAGCTTTCTATCTCAACTGGACCAAAGAGGTCCATATGCAGTAGTTCAAGAATCCTTATCGATTCTGAAGAGTTTAAAGGTTTTAAGCTTGTTCTAGTCTGCTTTCTTCCTGACATGGTCTGCATAACTTATCCTTCTTGAATTTTATTTGTGGGAGTCCTCTTACTAGATTTTTTTTTAGGATAATCTTGCTATGGTTTTGAACTTTAAATGAGCTAGCCTCTTGTGCCATAACCAATTTGTATCTTCAGCTTCTTTAGTATAGAAACAAGTAATCTGTTCTGATTATGAGGAGTCGA
The DNA here is from genome assembly GCA_001925005.1 of Drosera capensis. NCBI lineage: Eukaryota > Viridiplantae > Streptophyta > Magnoliopsida > Caryophyllales > Droseraceae > Drosera > Drosera capensis. Next base: position 3,337 of record LIEC01011415.1, on the reverse strand, counting down.
AATCTACTGCATATATATTACCTTTTCTAATTCCTAGTAATTTAACTTCTTTTGTCATTTTATTTATTACTTGACATGTATTGTGAGTAAATGACATATCATAGTTCTTATCACATAACTGACTAATAGATAGCAGGTTATGTTCTAAGCCCTTGACATAAGCAACATCTCTAAAAATTAAAGAATCTATACCAAGGGTTCCATAACCTACAGTTGTACCTCCTTTCCCTCCTCCAAATATGGCAAGAGGTCCTTGCTCTTTTCTGAAATCCTCAAGATTGGATTTGTCTCCAATCATATATCCTGAGCATCCACTGTCTAAGTACTATATCCCTTTTTTCTTTTTTCTGTAATGAAAACATGAAGAACTTTGTACATGGTACCTACTCGTCTGGGTCCTTATTGATTAGTTTTTGGAACCCACACTTGAACTATCTTCTTATGTGATTTCCATCATTCAAGTGGTTTGTGGCCAAGTTTGCCATAGGTAAAGCAGTAGACCTTTGGTTTTATGCTTTTCAGTGGTCTCCTCCATTTGGTATGCTGCTCTTGACATGAGGAGGTGTGTCTCGAGTATGGTTTTCTCCATGTTGATCTCAAGGAGTTATTCCATACTGAGTAGTTGGGTGTATGTTGAGATGCATGGGGTCCTTCTCTAAATTGCATTTGAGAGTTTCTTACTCTCCTTTTATTATACATATATGCAGGTAGTCTGCTCCAGCTCCTTTGAGGCTGAGCAGTAGAGATCTTACTTATAGATCTCTTGAGAATATTGTTCCTTTTCAGAGTTGTTGGTGCAGCTGAGTTATTTCTACTCTGCATGGTTTATGTAGTAGAGTGTTGCACATATTCTGTAGTATAGGCTTTCTTCGTCTGCACCTCTACTGCAATAGATATATTCTTTTTCTGCAGGACTTTTGCATTGGTCTACTTGTCTTTCTTGGTGATTACCTTTTTATCCTTATTATTATTTAACCAATCATTGTATCCTATCCCAGTTTTATCATGGGAGGATTGACCTACATTGATTAGTTTATGTAGATCTAAGGTCTTGTTATTCCAGACATTTACCTACTTTTGAAGCTCAGTGTTTCTCAAGGTAAGTGTTTCCACCACTGCATTGAGAAGTTTCACTTTTACATCAGCTTCTTTCAGATTATCTTGAGCATTGATTAGACTATTTTTAATCTCTTCATTTAAATTGCATTTCTTCTTGAGAGTTGCAATTTGCTTAAGATTTTCCTTATTTTCTTTTAGAAGAGAAATAAAGCTTTTAGAGGTTTCTTGAAGTGTTTCCTTTAATTCCTCTATAGTAGCTTCTAAGTAAGAAAGATCAAATACCTGTTTTTGTTCTTCTTCTTTTTCCATAAGGCATAGCTGAGCATTTGACATAATATCTTCATCATCAGAGTCTGTATCGCTCCATGTTTTTATAGCATATGCCTTGCCTCTTTCCTTCTTCCTAGGGGTGACTTTGTTGTGGTCTTTTTTAAACCTTGGTGTAGACGAGTCTTGAGTTGGTCGTGTGCACTGAGCAGTAAAGTGTCCTGATATTCCATAATTGTAGCAGATTTCCTTGTCTGCATCTTTAGTTTTTGAGGGAAAGTTCTTTTTGAAGGTTCTCTTTTTGAAAAGCTTCTTGAACTTATTTCCCATCAGTGCCAGTTCCTCTGATAGGTCTTCTTCACTTGCAGATGAGGTATCACTGTTCTCCTCTTCTGCCATGGATTTCAAAACTCTCTCTTGAGCTTTGAAAGCTAAGGTTTTTTTTCTTGCATTATCAATCTGCTTCTTCTACTCAACTTCAAGATTGTATGTAGAACACCATAAAGGGTAGCCAGGGACATCTTTGTTAGATCTCTGGATTCTCTTATTGCAGTTGTCTTTGTGTTCCAGATCTCACCAAGTGATCTTACAAACTTAAGATTATTTCCTTATTTTCGAAAGTCTTTCCCAAGGTTTTGAGATTGTTGATGAGAATGTTGAATCTTTCAAAGAAGGTTGTCAGATCTTCATCAGATCTCACTGAGACCAGCTCGTATTATTGTATCAATACATCCTTCTTGTTCTCTCTGATCTCATTAGTTCATTCGTTTCTTAGCATTAGAGCTTCCCATGCTTCATTTGCTGTCTTGGTATGAACTATAATTTCAAACATGTTGTCATCTAGGGATTTGAAGATTTGATTTAGAGCTTTTCTCCCAACCATCTCCAAATCCCAATCTTCTCAAGTCCAGAGGGATTTTGGCGGTTGTACTTCTCTTGATGAGTCCTTTGGATCTCGCATCATTGGGACATTTGGTCCATCCAGGACAATATCTTACATTCTCTCATCAATGGAGTTGAGATGTGCAAGCATTCTCAACTTCAAATGGTTGAACTTGTCGAAAGAGCAAGTTGGGGGTTCTCCACAGTTAGGACATTTAGGAAACTTTGGTGGTGCCATGATAATCTTCACACAAGCAAACTGTTAGTAACTTCTTTGCAAATATAATATGTGAACTTTTCTTTCCAATAACCATTAAGACTAGAAAGTCAGGCTCTAATAACAATTGTAGGGTTCGTGTTTCAACCTAGAGGGGGGTGGGTGAATAGGTTGTTCAAGACTTTAATGGTTTTTTTGTGCGGAATAATAATATTGTGCAGACTAGTATTGTGTGCAGACTAATTAGTTAGTCTGCAGATGATACCATCTAGTCTGCACTCGAGAATTGTAACTCCTTGAGTCTTTATCTCGTTTTTTGCTGTAATAATTTGTTAAACGCAATTCTAAATATCAGTATAATAAAAGCAGTAAGTGGACACAATATTTATAATGGTTCAGACACTCGATATCAAATGATGATCGAGAGCTTAATCCAGTCTTCCCTTGGTGACCAGTGTAGTCAACCCAAGAGGTGAGTATCACTATCTTCTTGTTTTTGTTTACAAGAGACTTTCCTTTTACAAGTTATCTAACTTGTATGAAAGACAAAGAACCTAGAGGCTTTGTACAGATCCTAACTCTGGACTGTGCTGCCGTTGCTACTTTAACTCAAATCCTCGCTTGACTGACTTCATATCTCTTACCAAACCTTGGCAATCACCTATGCTGCAGTCCAGTCTGTTGTAACTCCTGGTCTGCACACAGTCTCTGTCACAGCCCTAGTCTACATCCCATACTACAACCCTAGTCTGCACCCAGTCTCTGTTGCAACCTTAGTCTACACTCACATCTGACTCACTTTATGCCTTGCAATGTTGGTCCTTGTCTGCAAGCTCAATCCTTCATTCTGAGGTCTTTGAGTTCCTTTGTTGCTTATGAATGCATTAGTTATTTATCCAAAGTCCTTTGTAG
>LIEC01011414.1:0-61267 GCA_001925005.1 Drosera capensis | reverse complement strand
AACGCAGCCAAAAACTTTCAAATGAGAGAAAGATACCTCCTTCCCTCGCCACTCCTCCTCAGGAATCTTGAACCCCATGGGAACCGAGGGTCCACGATTAATGAGGTATGCTGCTGTGCTCACTGCATCTGCCCAGAATGTCTTTGGCAACCTTGCATGGATCCTCATACTCTTTGCCCTCTCATTCAAGGTCCTGTTCATCTTTTCAGCAACACCATTCTGCTGAGGTGTCTCAGGAATAGTTTTTAATATTCTAATTCCATTCTCAGCACAGTACTCAGTAAACTCACTACTACTGTATTCACCACCGTTGTCAGACTTCAAACATTTGATCTTCAGTCCAGTTTCATTCTCAACAGCAACTTTCCACTTTCTAAAGGTATTGAATACTTCAGATTTATGCTTCATAAAGTAAACCCATGCCTTTCTAGTGGAATCATCTATGAAGGTGACATAGTAGCGCGATCCTCCCAATGATGGGACTGATGTTGGTCCATACACATCTGTATGAACAAGCTCCAGCTTCTTTGCCTTGGGTGTCCTCCCTGACAATGCAAAAGTGACTCTCTTCTGCTTCCCAAACACACATGGTTCGCAGAAACCAACTTTTACTTTCTTCAATTCTGGAATCTTCCTCTTCGAAACTAGCATCTTCATACCTTTCTCACTCATGTGCCCAAGCCTTTGGTGCCACAGAGTAGAACAATGACCAGCATCATCACCAACCGAGTTTGCTTCATTTGTGGATAACTCTACCATGTATAGAGTACCCTTCTTCCACCCACGAGCAATCACCAGATTTCCCTTCACCACCTTCCATTGGCTATCTCCAAATATGACCCGATATCCTTGAGCATCCAGCATGCCCACAGAGATCAACATTCTCTTGAGTCCTGAAATGTATCTCACATCCTTCAAGGTCCATACTGTACCAGCCGATGTTCTGAGATTGATATCTCCCATTCCTGTGATGTCTAGGGTCTCGTCATCTGCTAGACGTACTTTGCCAAAATTTCCTGCTCTGAAATTCTGCATTGCATCCTTACAAGGAGATGCGTGAAATGAAGCACCAGAATCCATGATCCAGGATTCAATCGGGCACTCAACACAGCAAATCAGTGCATCATCTACATCTTCATGTGCTACATTTACTGAGGTGTCCGGTTTCATTTCCTTCGGAGCTGTGCACTGCCTTCTGAAATGCCCCTTCTTCTGACAATTCCAGCAAATTGTATCCTTGCGAGGTTTGGACTGTCCTCGCTTCTTTGACTTCGACCTGCCACGTCCTGAACTCTGCTCTTTCTCAAAATTTCTACCTCTGCTATCTGTACTCAACAGAGAACTTGCAGGTTCTCCAGAGTTCCTCCTACGAATATCCTCATTTAGAATCAAATCCCTGATTCCATTGAACGTCAATTTCATGACGCAGCACTGTTCACGCTGCAACACTGTTCACTTCGCCGGAACAGTGTCGTCCAATTCCTCGATCTCGATCTCGTCTTCAACCTGGCTCTGATACCAGTTGTTGGGGTATATATTGATCGAGATCTCAAACGCACACACGCAATTGCAAGACAATAAAGCGAAACCATGAACATAGATATTTAACGTGGTTCAGTCAATTTGACTTAATCCACGGCCGCACCAACACAAGGAATTTCACTCTAGTGATTAGGGTTTACAATTACAGGGTATTTATAACCAAACACCCAACTTGGGCCAAAAGCTCATCACCAACTTGGGCCAAAAAAACCCATTCAACAGCGAAGCCCAAATCAGACTCCACAACTCAACAATTACAAGTTCAGGGTTTCCCCGTCACCATCAGCGATAAAGTCCGACGACGACGATGTCGAGCAAAGACGAGCAAAGTCGCGCAAACAGCGCAGAGACAATGATAGCCGCCTCATCGAATCTAGCACTATCCTCGATCCACATGTTAATATGGATCTACAACGCAAGAAGCCTAATGCTCACAAAGGGGCAAACTGGGATGAATTGATGTCTACTCCACCTAAGAAGAATGGCGTTGGCAGCAGCTACAAGAAACCCGATGGTAAATCAAAGAAGAAGCCCGATGAGCAAAAGAGCGAAGAGGCTAGCAATCTCATTAGGCGCAAGGGAACTACCATGTTAGAAGAAGCAGATGACATTCATGTTAGGACGGTAGAAAGGAATACGACGTGGAAAGGTGTGTTGGAAAATTTTATAAAGGTGAGAAAAGAGCGGGAAGCTCTAATAACCAATTTTCAAACAAAAATAAAGGATCTCGAAAAGAAGTTCGCAAGAACACAGAAGAAGAAAAAACCGTCGTATTGGCGTTATGCGAGACCAAGTTTATGGCAGCCACTCCAATAGCATGCTAAGCTCTTTGGTTAAGGAACATGCAATGAAGTCTCGTGATCTGAAACCATGTCAGGATGAGGGGGGGAGCTGTTAGCGAGCCGATAATCCTGACTTGGAAACCAAAGAAGATCAAAGAGAAGTAAAACAGGCATGAAGAAAAATATGTTTGACCAGGAATAGTGTTTCGACTTTGTTAGGCGTCGAAAATATAGAACTTGCCTAAATTGTTTTGTTAGGCAATTCACCGCCTTCAACCTACTATAAATAGGGTTTGTAGTTTGATTATAATATAAGCTCAGGGATAGAGCTGCAGTGATCAATAAAAAGAGAAAAAACAGGAAACCGGATATTTTCCCATCAAATTTATTGCCTCGCCACACACCACCATCACGATCCAAAACCAACAGGGATTAAACCCAGAATTGGTGGCTCTGATACCGTGTTAAAATGATAGACCATGTTGAATGATATAGTAATGGAACATGCGTATAGAACATATCAATAGAATTCTTACATTAGTTTCCTATTTATAGAGCGTATAGTGGAGAATATGTTTCATAATATGTTACAACATTTATATTTTACAACGGCTATATTGTCCACTACAACGGTCATATTTGGCACTATCAATATTATATTATTCTAACATACCCAAAATCAAATAATCATAAGAGTTTCAATTTTCATTAAAGTTTATTTGTTATTCTTCAATAAATGAACCGTTTTTCATTAAAGTTTATTTGTTATTCTTCAATAAATGAATCGTTCCACACATTATTTTATTCAATCTTCCATTTCTGAATAAGCTTGTATTTCAATAATCAAGAACCCAAAAACAAAAGGGAAAAGCACAATCGGATTTCAATAATCTAATCCGAATTCATATATGCTTCAGGAGGTTTGTGATGATTTGCTATCTAGCCCTGCTATTTACCAAGCTCTAACTCTATAGTGGTTTGAGTAACGTATATCAAATTCGCAATGATCTAGGGTTCATTACACTGCTATATCAAATCTGGGGTTCAATTGAACAAGATGATCAGGTGGTTCGCTATATCAAAACTTAGGGTTTGGTGAGTTCAAAGAATTTTGTTTGATGCAGGGCTTTCGATTTGGAGGAATCAAATGGGGAACTAGATGAATTGCAATTGTATAGGGAATCGCAATCTCCTAATTTTCCCTCCAATTGTAGCAAAACCCTAAGGGATGAAGGGATGTGTGATTTGATGATCAGCTGGGAAATGTTTTGTTTCAAAATTTGAAACGCGGCAGGTGGTCCCATTTATTTGGCAAAACTCATAAGCATAAAATAAAAACATTATATATATAACTCATCATTTGATGGCTGTTTGTTGAAGCATAAAATAATATATATATATATATATATATATATATATATCCATGTTTGACATATGATTCTTGAGTGTTGTTTATATTGTATCTTGTTTAGACATAAAAAACTCATGATATAATAAACATGTCAGATCCCTGGAATGGACATGTAGGTTGTGTTATTAGGCTTTTGAGCTCACGGTTACGTATTTGTTTCAGGTAATAAAGGAAGTAGGATGAAATCGTTTCACCGAGAAACGTCGAATAATTAGCTTAGCTTTATCATTTGATTTCTTTGCATGAACGGTTTGATTTTCTTGTAAAAAAGGATATTGTAAGTTTGAATTATTTCATGAATAGTTCCTATATTTCTGATACTTAAACCCATTGTAATCTCGTCGTCTAGCTTCGAGAAGTGTTCGATACGACGATAACACCACGTGTCAAATAGATATTGGACAGATAATCTTAAGATGTTATAGAAATTGACGCACTGTGTGTGAAAAATCTACACATTGTATAAAAAAAATGTTCTGATCGACAAATTCATATTGATTTTGAGTGTTGACGAACTAAATAATCCATGATAGCCACTATTTGAGGCGCATTGTCTATGAAAATCGATGCATTGTTTGTGAACGACGACGACGATGACCAAACTATATTGTAGAGGAGCATTGTTTATCTCATTGTCACGAAGCACTGCATATTGTCGAGGGCACCATAGGACGCTATAATGGTGGATTGAGGTAATCAGTTGGGTTATCTCGGGGCGATGTAAGGGATGGTATTGGTCTATAGGAAATGATTAGCTTAGATAAGTGTTTGTTAATTGTGATTTTTAATTACGAGTGATTAGCTCGTTATTTGTAGGAGACGATATGGGTTGGAGACGGTATGTTAGAGAGGATAATAAATATTATTGAGAGTCTTGATTGATTTCAAATAATAGACTTGATTGATTTATTTCCAGATCTCAAATGAGGGTAAATTAGCCCATAAATTAAGAAGAGAATCAATTGGTAATTAAAATCTCCACTATAGCTTATTGCATTGAGCATCTTGGTAGGAAGTTACGACTCAGAAAGGAGGAAAGAGGAAGAGTAAATCTAGGCAAGGAGGTCAACACAACAAAGGACGAGGCAGAGGATAGAAAAGAGGTGGCGAAATCGTCATAAAAAAAGATGCATCTAGATAGAGGTTATGAAGGAGTCTATGATCAAAGCATGGGTGGTTCAAGGAGGGATTGCGGGGTAAAACAGTGCAAAAGAACATTTTCTTCTTCAGGTTCGAGTTGAAAACGATCTAGAAAGAGTGCTAAGGGGAAGACCATGACACTACGAGAATCAACTACTAATGATTCAAAGATTTAAAACAACGAAATGCCTATCAGGCTATTCCTTTAACAGTACTCCAATATGGAAACAGTGTGAAGATCTTCCATTAGGGTGGCTGAACCAAGGTGTAGCTGAAGGGATTAGGGAGAACGGTTGGTGAGATCGTAGAGATTGATACAAATAAAAGGGGAGAGAGGCTACGGGTAGCAGATAATACTTTGTGGTGGTGAATTTGTCAGCGAAAATTGGTTTAAAAGGTTATCCGGGTTTGCGGGCTATTCGGTTGACCAAAGAAAAATCCTTCGGGATTTTCATTTAAGAAAAAAAAAATTAAAAAAAAGCACTTGGTTAGAGGCACTATTATTACTACAGTGAAGAAGGAAAGATTTTGGGTCGCATTCAGACACGAGCGTGTTTCGCACTTCTGTTTTAGGCGTCGGATTTTGGGTCGGATTTCAGTCATCGGGTTATCGAGTATCAAACGGAGCCCAGGATGATGAGAAAGGTGTGATAGAATATTTCTAGTATAGTGCATGGTTGAGAACCATTCCGATGAATCAAGGCTCAGGCTTTGTCAAAGTCTGAGAATCAAGTCAGAAGGGTTATCACCCTCGAACGAAAATATCAACAATAGTGATCTAGGACAATTCCATAACAATAGTTATTTTATTGACACTTTTGTAGTAGAGTGTGACATATGGCCTATTGACTATAATCTTGACAAAGAAAAGCAAAAGCACGTTTTAACCGGCCATTATTCACCGGTCAAAAACATTTTTTTGCACAAACACGTTTTGTTTGTTAGGCCAAAACAGTTTGATTCATTCACCTATAAATCGGATAGTTTTGAAAACTTAATAAGTAATTCGGCAAAGACAATAATACGAAAATCAGAAAACGGAAAGGTTTTTCCCACAAATCATTTTACCTCACGCACCACCATTAGATCTAAAACTTACATTTGGTATCAGAGCAAGGTTGGTGGTGTATACATATCCGGTCGAGGAGATATCAGTCGAGGTTGCAGCCGACGAGGTAGTTTTAGATTTGCAAAATGATATCGGTCGAGGTTGCAGCCGACGCAGCCAAATCCCGTCATCCAGACACCGCCACAGCGGCCCAAACCCGCAGCCCAAAAAAAAAAGAAGAAGAAAAACACACCACCCACGCGGCTGAGATCCAGTCAACTCCGACCACCCACGCGGCCCAGATCGAGCCGCCTCGAACCCACCTGACGCCAGATCTGGACCGTAGCCACCACATCGACGTCGCCCCACTCTAGAGACCGACCATATCCGCCCAAATCCACCGCGGAAGCCATATAGCACGGACGTCACTTTAATCCTCGTAACTAGATCCGCGCCGCCTCGCGAAACCTTATCTCACAGCCGCCTTGAAAGAAAGGGTGGCTGGGTGAGGATCAAGAAGACGGGCAGGACAAGAATCTGGTGGGTTAGGTTCGAATCGACTTGGAGTCGTTTCCTCCTCCACCGGAGCCAGAGCCGGAGCTAGAGCCGTTCACCACCACTCGTCGTGAAGAAAAAGATTGGTGACCAAAGATCAGTGAAGGAGAAGGAAAAAGTGTGAAGAACCAGGGGTGACTGGTGGATGAGAAACAAAAAAAATATGAAAGGACAAAACAGGCGTGGATGTGTGTGGGACTGTGCACGTGAAGAGGAGTGGGAGACGTGTTAAAGAAGAGCGGCGGAATGTCGTACCATTATCCAATGTTGAACTCCTCAAATTACACGGTATGGGCAATAAAAATGGAGGCAATCCTAGATGCCCAGGATGTGTGGGAGGCGGTCAAACTAGCAGAGGAAGAGGAGGTCAATCCAAGGAAGGATAAGAAGGCGCGTGCTTATATCCTCTAGTCAATCCCCGAAGATGTTCTTCTTCAGATTGCGAAGAAGAAGACGGCAAAGAAAATTTGGGAGAGTCTCAAGACGAGGTACCTGGGTGTCTGATCGAGTAAAAACGACTCGGTTGTAGACATTAAAGAGTGAATTTGATTCTCTGCCGATGAGAGAACAAGAGTCCATTGACGAGTTCGCCGGAAAACTCAACGGCATGCCCAGCAGATTTTTCAGCCTTGGTGCAGATCTTGACGATGCCGCACTAGTCAAGAAACTACTCGACTGTGTGCTAGACAGATACTTCACAATCGTTGCTGGGATCGAACTATTTTTCGATCTTGAGACGATGCCGTTCGAGGAGACCATAGGACAATTGAAAGCGTTCGAGGAGAGAGCTCGACTCCGCGAGAACACCGGTAGTGATGGGAGTCAGCTCATGTTCACTCAAAATGAACGGAAGGCACCCCAGAGGAACAGAACTAGGGAAGCTTCATCATCTGGTCAGGAATACGAATCCGGCACCTCAAACCGAGACAAAGGTGAATAGCGTGAACGAGGTCGTGGAAGGAGCAACCGAGGCAGAAATTATACAGTATGCCAGGAAGATGTGGGAAGCACCGACAACCGTAACCGTGACAAAAGGCACATCAAGTGTTTCAACTGCCGGAAAATAGGACACTATGCTTCGGAGCGTCGCAGTAAACGATGGATCGATGAGAGGTAGTACACAGCCAGCGTTATTGTTTTCCATGTTTTAGGAGGAGACACGAGCTAAACAACAAGACGCCATACAACCCAGAGAAAAAAGGGTGGTGAAGGTGTTTCACCATGGCGAGGAGGAAAAGACATCAACCAAGGATGTCTGGTACCAAGACAACGGTGTCAGCAATCATATGACGGGACGACGAAAAATGTTCCAAGAACTTGATGAAAAGATCACCGGGGAGGTGAGGTTTGACGATGGCAATGTCGTTCAAGTCATTGGCAAAGGAACGGTCGTGTTCCAGTGCAAGAATGGAGATGAGTATATCCTCCATGAGGTATACTACATTCCTAAACTTTGTACTAATATCATCAGCCTTGGAAAGATGACAGAGAATGGGAGCAAATTGAATATGATGGATGATGGGAGATGCCATGAAAGTATATGATATTGGGAAGTTATTGATGTTCGTAAAACGCACATCAAATCGCCAGTATAAGATTAGTTTGGAGTTACCTAAACCAGTCCGTCTCCTAAACAGCTTTGAAGAACCGAAAGCTATGCTAGTGTTTGTGTCAACCATGACAGGCATAGCAAAAGCAGAGTCAGTCGCTGGTGCTGGTCATTCACCACCTACGAGAGAAGAGACAAGTCCATCTACCTCGACTTTGTGCATATCATTACAAGTTCCGGATTCCCCCGACACCAACAGTGGCAAAGTCTGGCGACGATGATGGAGAGATCGTCGAAAAGCAAGGATGCGCAGACAACACAAAGGAAATGATAACCGCCACATTGAATCAAGCATTATTCTCGATACACAAGATAATGTGGATCTGGAACGCAAGAAGCTCGGTGCCCTCAAAAAGAAAAAAATAGATCAATGCTAAAGATGACATCTCCTGTAATAGGGATAAGGTTAGAAACCTCATTGGGAGCAAGAGATCTGGCGGTGGTAAGAAGAAACCCGAGGACAAATTGGAGAAATAGTCCGATGAGAAAAAGAGCCTCATGTTCTGGAGCCATGTCAAGATCAGGGGGGAGTATGTTAGCCCTAACCTTGACATGGAGAAAAGCTAAAACACATTTTCACTGTTTGCACTGTTGATATAAACATGTTTATGTGTTTGTGTGAGGCGAAGCACGCCTGACTTTCACCTATAAATAGCTTAGCTTCAGTTCGTAGATTTATAGTTCAGAGACGGAGATCAATAAACAAGAAAAACAAGAAAACGGGTTATTTTTCCCATCAACGGTTGTTTTTGAGTCTCATCACACACACCATCAAATTGATCATAAGCTAACATGCGTGTGTGTAGCTTTGTGTATGTGTTGCGTGTGTGAGCTTAGGGTTGAATAGAGGAAGTTGGTGATGGTTTTTTTACTGTGAGCGGCTCGGTGTGTTGGCTGTGTGTGTTTATTTTAAGGGGGATTTAATAGTTAGGTGCTTAGATAATATATTGGTGGGGGAGGTGATGGAAGTGTGGAATATTGAAGTCTTACACTATGGATGATTGGAGGGGGGGGGGGGGGATACTTGAAAAGGTTATGCGCATAATATGTGCCTATGGATAATTAAAATGGGTTAAGGGGAGTGGTGTAATGCGATTTATGAGAGAGAAAAAAAATGGAACCTTGAAATGTTTGTGTATGGTTTAATGAATATAAGGTTATACGGTGATGAAATGCTATGTTAGGGGTTGCACGATATGTGTGATGTTAGGCCTTGTGTATTAGGCTTTTGTATAATGTTGGTTGAGTGTGTACAATATTTGGTGACGGCATGCGTATAATCATGAGTAAGTAGGATTGTATGGAAATATTAAGGGACCGGATTATAAATAACATATCTTTACTTGAGATCGGATAGGGGATGATTGTCATGTGATTATCTTGTTTATACTCGAAGCGGGGTGCTGGAATACAAACATAACTATAATGGAATAATACGTGCGTATTGTAATAATGTTAAGGACATATGAATATGAAACAGGTTTTCACTAGTATTGAAAAGCAAACAGATTTAACATGAATGGAATGTAACATAATGTGTCCTTGAATTGATAAGATCGAATTGGGTACGTCCCTTCTTGGATCCAAGTGGATCATCGATACTTGTTTGAGCCTTGTAGACATTGGTTTTCAGTCATTGGACTTCTAAGTATGTTCTTGTTGAGTCATCGTGATGGGCAAGCAGAATACTAGCTAGGAAGGGTGCGATGCTTTCTTCCCCTTTGAGCATGCATACAACGACAGTGAGGTTGTTGGTGATTGGTGCCACGCATAACTTTCTGCAGGGAGACCCTTTATGTAAATTGGGTCTAGTTAACCCTATTTACGATTCAGAAAGATTATCGGATTTTGGATTGGCATCCTTTCATTATAATTTGAGACATTCATATTGATCGGAGCGAGTCTTTCGAGTTGAGTCCTGAATATGCAAATAAACACAGAGGAACGTCACTTAAAAGAGATATGAAGACATATAAAAGGTCATATAGTGATAGTGTTTGATATGACACCTATATTTTCCCCCCTCTCTCTCTTTATATATATATATATAATATATTTTTAGGGACTTTCGACGGTTGTCATACCCATTAGCGGAAGTCCTCTGTAAATATAATTCATATATTGTAGGTTATTGAGCTGGTTTTGCTCACAGATTATGCGTTTCATTTGCAGGTTTGCCTCGAGTCACTCCTAGGGATTTATAGTGCGAGATTGCATTCATATAGATGAACTCATATGCTTTTGTATATCATGTCAAATCAAACCTTATTTTGTAATGTAACACATGATCTATGATATTTTTGGGACACATGTTTATGTAACTAAACAGGTTTCTCACTTGTAAGTTATTTAATGGAAGTGATGTACATGTAATTTTGTTTTCCCTTATCTCTATACCTAAAACTTGTCCGGATTTAACCGCCTTGATACGGGTTTGGTATCAGTATTGTCATAACGTCATGTGTGAGTTGAGCTGAATGTCGGGAAGTTACAATAATGAGCACCATTACTTCCCCTATGCACGAAGAAGTAAGAATCGTGAAATATGAAGATTAATATTGGTTTGGTGTCAGTCCTCCACGTGTGTCTGTTTCTTTTTCACTGAAATATGATATATGTGGATTCAACCATATGAACAACAATTATCTGTGAGATTTGACATGATAAACCTTGTTCTTATTTGTTTTTTCTTGGAATAAATTAGCAATTTCAGAAATGGGCATTCCTTCTTACTTCTTTGGACGAGTCTATGTACTTTTCATATAGCGCTGGTGATAGTTGTGGGCAAAATCTGATTGACTTGAAGATTTTGATAGATACTTTAGGGACAAAAGAATAACTTACACCATAATCAACACATACCATTAACATGCACACAAAATCAATCACTTGTATTTTTCACGGGATGGAGGGAATGTATTGATTACATAGGTAATATGTAACGGGATGATGTGACATGTAATGAGTGGCTATGGTGTGTTGAGTTGGAGTAAGAAGCGGGTGAGGAGAGATATGATGTCGGAGCAATATGTTTGTCCTTTTTTATGTGTGTGAGTAGCAATTTGTATAAAGGATTTTGACTTCTTAATCCCTCAAACTTTTATTAATTTTAAAAAGATCCCTCAAATCTTTATAATATCAAATAAATCTTTTTAATCTTATCCTGTTGAGTTAAACCCATGATGTATAGAAATTGAGTGATAGACAAACTCTACTCTTACAATGTCCTAATATGCATCAAGGCTGAGACTCGTTTACTTGGAAAGTGAGCATACAATGGGTGTGTAATAAGGCTGGTTCAAAGAGGAACATAGTAAGACTGGTTCAGAAAAAGGAACACAGTAAGGTTGGTTCCAAGGGATTGAGTAAAGCTGACAACATTGAGATCATGAGGTAATCCCAAAAAAATCCATTAAATTTTTATAATAACAAATAACTCCTATGAATCATCACTTTATGGACAAATTAATCTATCTATTATCTATTATATTATCAAATGCACAAAGCTTTTCCCATGATGTGTCATGATGTTTTTAATATTTTCAAGTTTTTCAAGGGCGTTTTAGGAATCGATTAATCCAGCATTTATTTTGGCATTTGATGGGTTTTTTGACAACTGTAAAGGTTTATGCATTCAACTGTTTTTACACATCACTTTATGTAAAGGTTTTTTTACAACTGTTTTTATGTATTCAACACTTACGAATTAGGTATTGGAAGAAATAAATTGTCACTACACCAAAATGCATACACAGCTATCGTGTTTCCCATGACTTGTTTTGAGATTTTTTTGCCACGAGACTACTATAAACCTGTGGGTGTATATGCATTTTGGTTAGTGTGTTGAGTAAATGGTGATTTAAATGAAAGAGATACCAACATCATGCACATGAAAAAACATAGGCAGACACTCTCTTTTGTCTCCTCTTGCCTCTGCAAATTCATATTATTCAACAAAAATCCATTTGTTTCGACTATGTTCTTCTACTCCTTTAAATTTCTCTCTCTTTTTTGGTCCACTTATCCCCATCGCCGCTGTATATAATGGGTTTTTCTCTCTGGCCAGCTAAATATAATGGGTTTTCCTTTTTTTCTGTATAATTATTTATTCAGTTTTTTAATTGTTGTAAGATAAGTAGGCATTTTGATGTAATTATTGACTGATTCTAAGGTATGGATATAACAATTCGGGTATGAATGTTATTTGGCAGGTGTTATTTTAATTTAATGGAAGACAAAATGTTGCCAAGAGATTGAAGGAGGGTTTCATGCTTTAGATGAAGGGTTTGGATTCCATTGCCTTTTTTCTCTGTTTTTGCTTTGGTACAATATGGTCAATGATTTGATGGTATAAGTTATTTTCATGTTTGTTATGAACTGTGTCTGTTACAGGTTTTGGGGTGTTCATTGCAGAGTGTGGGATCTTTGGCTTTGACTGTGTCTCTTGGATCATGTGAGAATCTACGATTGTATTTTACTTGTATGTGAGAATCAACGTTAAGTAGCATCCATGAAGGAGGCAGGCAGGCTCATATGATTTACTGCTGCAAGGAGGTATTATCGACAATTGTTTATCGCTCCTTGAGAGATTTTCAGGATGGTAGTTGCTCCTGAGTGTGTATGGAAGCGAATCGAATCGAATCGAGCCACACACGAAATGACATTCTATGTGTCTGAATGCTTGAATGCTCACGTCAAGGTGTATGGAACCTCGATTATGACATTCTAAGTATATCTGTCTATGTTGGATCCATTTACCGCGAAAACCTTCATGTCCAAATAGGCCTGGAAAAAACAGGGTACGGTCTCACTTGCAGCGCCTTTGCCACTCAAGTGTACGGCGTTTGCCGTGCTTAGGCCCCCCTTCTTCCCTTCCCTAATGAAGGTATGGCCGTTAAAAGCCTTATCAGTCTCAAATACAAGGTTAAATTGGATTCAAAGTTTTGTTGTTTGTTGACCCCATTAACTTTTGACTTGAACTTTGATGGGAAATCAGATTGAGTTCACGATTTGGTCATTAGAAGATTTAGTTTTTTCTGAGGACAAAGGAAATATAACGCTAAAATTATGTGTTAGTGATTAATGAAGATTGAAGATTAAATGATTATGTCATTTTAAAAATAAAACTAATTTTTTTAAAAAAAATCAATAACATAATTTGTATGTTGTTAATAACAAATTCCAATAACATAAAATCCAATATGTTGTTAGTTATTTTTTATTTTATTATTTTTCATAACAATACTAAACCACGGTTAAGTTAACTTTAATTATCTGATATCATATTCCAAAAATCCAATAACATGAAACAAAGAAAAAGCACCCGCGCATTTGCGCGAGTTATAAATGGAATTCATCAAAATCATCATTAATTTAAACCAAATTCAAATTTATATTCATAGATTTATCACCGTCATTTTTTAAAAATGAATTTTTAAAGAATCTATGGATTCAAATTCTTGATGACCAGCGTTGTTTCAAGATTCACCTAAAAAAAAAAAAAGAAATCATATAGATTATTAAAAGGATAAACTATGTCGTGTTTTTGACTCGATGTCATAATTATTATTTTTTATCAAGGATATCTCTAAAAAAAGAATTCAACTTACTTTATTTTTAATAGATTTTTTGTGAGAATATCAACTTAATTTAGTTAGAATTAACACTTAATTTCGGGATTGATTAATTTGTTTACAAATCAAGATTTTAAAATCTGATTTCGATAACAATTCGATAATCGATTTGACTTTGATTTTAACCGTTATCTAACATCATTTTACGGAAATCGTCATAGTTCAAACTATGTAATCTTAAAATTACTATGCATTCCAATCTATATATTGATTATATCGAATGTTTGTTCAATTTGGAACGGAAGAGAGTTTCCTACTTATTATGACGATTATGTTTAATTTGTGATGGAATTAATTAGAAACCGTGCGGCGGTTGCCGGATTCGGGATTCCGACGACGGTGGCTGTCCCACGGTGGACACTTGACATTTCGACAATTTTTGAGGTGCGCACATTTTTTTACTGAATAATAAATCAATAAATTAAAGAGATTAAAAAAAATGAAAGTGGGTAGATAAATTGTGCAAGATGATGACAAAGAAGAATCCTTGCTTGGCTGTCCAAATCCCTTTCACTCATATTTTTTTGCAACTGTGATTATTTTTTTTCTCAAGTTTAGTTGGGAGAGATGAAGGACAAGATCAAGATATTTGTTTTGGAAAAGGGAAGTTGTCCGTGTGTCCTTAATATACATCTAAGGATAAATTTTTTTCTAAAGTTGTTTTTGTTTTTGAGTTTTTTAATTATTTAATCTATAATATCATTCATTAATTCCTAACAATACATCATTCTAACATCATATTTTTCAAATCCTTTTTTCTTTTTCGAAATACAAAATCTTACTTTTTCACATATTCCGTTATCTATATAATTGAATCTCTAGAAACTTCAGAAAATGTTATGTATTCGACTCATATGTGATATGCCGTGTGATCTAACATTAATTGGATTGGTTCATTTTAATCAGTTCAATTTTTTGTCAGTAAAATTTTTACAACCCAAAATCAAAACTAAACCGATTAATTAGTCAATTTGAAAATCAAAATCAAAATTGAAACCATTTATTAATCGATTCTGTTTTTTCAGTTTTTAAACGTTTTTTTTACGATTTTTAGCGGGTTTTTACGATTTCATCTAAAATATTTTATGATTTTAATTATATATATCGTTCATTAAAACAACTTTATAAATTTTTGTAACACATGTTTGTAAAAATAATTAGATATACCATATATCGAGTTAAAAAAGAGGACATAAATCATACTAAAAATATATGCACAAATGATTTTTTTATTAACCAAATAAAAAATATTAGAGAAAAATAAAATATGTTTGAAGGCTTTTATTTTTATTTCTAATAAAAAAACAAAGATAATATCTATAATATTAATATTAGGTTATCTTAGGTTTAAAATAATATAATGTGTTTGATATTTAAGCTTAAGAATCTTATGTAAAATAATTATGATAATTAATTTTAAACTGTTCGGTAATCGATCATAAACGGTTCGATTAATCAATTTATCGGTTCGGTCCGGTTTAAAAATCACGGTTTTATTTTGTAAATAAACACCAAACTATTTAATAATCGGTTCGGTCGATATTGATTTATCGATTTTGATAACGATTCGATAATTGATTCGACCTTCGTTTGAACAACGGTCTAACATCATTTTACGAAAATGGTCGATAGTTCAAACTATGTAATCTTAAAATTACTATGCATTCCAATCTATATATCGATCATATCGAATGTTTGTTCAATTTGAAACGGGAGAGAGTTTCAAACTTATTATGACGATTATGTTTAATTTGTGATGGAATTATGAGTGATGGGTCAGATAATCTCAACTGAGAAAAACCGAGTATCACACATTGAGTTGTTTCGGATGAGGAGCAAAAACAAAGAAATGATGGGTGGTGTTGGGGTTTCCAAAGAAACGCCCCATCATGGTCTCATCCACATAGAAATTTGTCTTCATTATCAGACTCAGCCAACTCCACTCCCTTTTCATCACTTTGCTCTCTCCCTCATTTTTCCCCTCTCTCTCTTTCTCCTCATCCTGTGTCGTCAAACCCGATAAGGTGATCATTTCTCAATCTTTGTTGTTCTAAATCTTTGTTACACTAAATCTTTTTTATTCTTATTCTTATAAGAATATGATTGACCCAGATGATTGTTATATGCATGGAACTAGAGCAACAGACGAAGTCTTTGTCCCGTTAGACGTTCAGTTATTGTTGTTGGCTTTCGGTATTGGTTTGTTGTGGATTGGATGATAAATACAATGCTTTGAGTGGTGGGTTGTGGAACTTATCGTGTGCTTTGATTTTATTTCGATTCATTCATTTGGGTGTTGAAGTGTTCTATGTGATGGAGTTGATGACATGGTTCTTTCTTGATGGATGTTTTTTTATTTGTAGTAGTTGGAGGATAGATTATTTTTGTTTTATGATTGACGACATGATTCCAATGAAATCATCCTGTTGAAGCATGGCATATTGTTGGCCGTCTGGTATCCCAATTGAATGGAGTGTTCTTGTTGAAGCTGGATTGGATATTATTCAAAGTGTTTGGCCGGATTAGCCGATGCCATTTAATGGGATAAAGACCTGGTTTGCTATTGTAATTTGTGATCTGATATAATCGAGTAAGGTCTTTTTCCCAAATTATAAATTGAATTGATCCACCATCCTCTGAGGAACTTATACACTATACCATTTTGCCGATGAGATGTGTATGCCTAGAGTGAAGTTAGAGCCTAGAGGTCGAGACTTGCGAGAGAATTGACGTAGTGAGCAAGGATTCACTTGTTTTTAATTTTGTGTTTGGACCTTGAAGTGATGTTCCTAACTGCGTTTTATTTTATCAGAATGAACTTCACCAGAAGAACTTGAACTTTGTATCTTTTCATGTGGAATCTACTAAATTGGTGAGCTTGATCCTTCGTTTTTTTTTTTTTTTTTTGCAGAGATACTCTTCAATTAGTTGAAGATGGAGATAACAAACGTTACAGAGTATCAGGAAATCGCAAAGCAGAAGTTGCCAAAGATGATCTATGACTACTATGCATCAGGCGCTGAAGACCAATGGACCCTTGCCGAGAACAGAAATGCTTTCTCAAGGATCCTGTACATTTCTTTTTTACCTTTTCTCTGTACACATATTAGGCTTCATCTATGGTTTTTTTCCTTTTCTTTCGATGTAGTCTTTGGTCGAATCTGATACTAACTTACGCTTGAAACAGGTTCCGTCCACGGATTCTGATTGATGTGAGTCATATAGACATGACAACTACTGTGCTGGGATTTAAGATTTCAATGCCTATCATGATTGCGCCCACTGCCATGCAGAAGATGGCTCACCCTGAAGGTCTAGCATCTCTTGATTTGTCCTTCTCTATTCCTTGTTGATGGATAAAGTCAGATTAGTCGAATGGCCAATGGCCTGTTTGGTTTGTTCATGTTGGACATTGCCGAACTTTCACCTTGGTGATCTAGACTTCCCACATTTTTTGTGTCAGAGGCTGGGTAGCATATGCTTTTGCAAAACTAACTCATGATATCATCTATTAACTCTCAAATCCAAAGTCACACGATATAGAGTAGACGGTTATTTTTTCTGATTTGTCATGCTTCCTCTCAGGATAACTTTTCGATTCTGCCATTTGTTTCTTGACGATTGGGATCAGCTTGGCTGTTGGCTCTCATATGTCCGTTGATGTTTCATGTCAGTTATAATAGACACTTCATGGTTGTTGATCTTATTTCATGCAGGTGAATATGCAACTGCAAGAGCTGCATCAGCTGCTGGAACTATCATGGTTTGCTCTTTGCTCTTTTTTCTTTCTATGTCGAATGGTGCATATTGACATGCCCCCTGTTTATGTTTGAAATTAATCTATGGAGCTGAAACTAGTAATTAAAATGGGCATATAATATGCCGCATTTCTTTATAATATGATGTTGTTTAGTGATCATAAAATATGGATTTGTTTACAAATATTTGGTTCTACGTTTTAAAGGGTGGGTTATCTTCTGAATATATATTTCTTCCATCATGTCTAAGTTCCGGTTTTCTTATCAATGATAATGTTATCATATTATCTTGCATAGCTATACAAGTACGCTGTGACTCTATACTGATGAGTATGTTTTGGATTGTTCAAGAACGGATGTGAAATCATTGCAAAATGTATAATGAGAAGAAAGGATCCGTTCTTGAAATGCTTGCTTAGTTTGTTTAATGCAGCTGTGTTTTAGAGCTTTTTTAGTGGCTTCAAAGCATGAGTACCACTTCATTTACAAGTTTGTGATTTGTCTCTCACTTGTGGCTTTTAATAACAGACTTTGTCATCATGGGCAACTTCTAGTGTCGAAGAGGTCGCTTCAACTGGACCTGGGATTCGGTTTTTCCAGCTTTATGTATGCTTCCAGCTTCTCTCTCTCTATATATATGTGTGGAAAAAAAAAGGGGGCTAAAGATAGCTAAAGGCACTCATGAAATCATGATAAACGATGTCATTTACATCAAGTATCCTCATGGATATTATCACTTACTCGTGTATTACGTGTTTGTCAAATTTGAGGGTCATTGGTGATACGTGCATTCCTAAAAAACATACCTCATTAATAAATCATTTTAAACCGTACAAACTTATGCTTTATATTAAGGATTGGAGTGTTCAAATGATATCAATTTTGGTAATCATGTTTCATATAAATAGATGATCACATCTAGTGGCGAATTTGTTAAGAAAAAGATGTCGATCATCTTGTTTTATAAGTGCCTTTTGCTATGTTGGCTAAAGGCACTTTAGCCCTTCAAGTCCTATATTATTCCTATCATAATATTTCTTGGAACAGGGTACTTATGAGCTGCTGTATGTATAGGTTTACAAGGACCGAAATGTCGTGGCACAGCTTGTGAGGCGAGCAGAGAGGGCTGGCTTCAAAGCCATAGCCCTCACTGTTGACACACCCAGATTGGGACGTAGAGAAGCCGACATAAAGAACAGGTAGACTCCAACACATCAATGTGTTAAATAATATCGTTAAGCCGACAATTTGCTCATTTACCGCTTTTTCTTCAGGTTTACCTTACCATCATTCCTAACATTGAAGAACTTTGAAGGTTTGGACCTTGGAAAAATGGACAAGGTAAGTTGTAAGTTTTAAGTTGGAATCATTGGATCGATCAGTGTTCCCTATGTGCAAACTAAGAAGAGAAAATAGATTCGTTGTCTTAATATGTTTATAGTAATATATTGCCCATATGTAGGCAGAGGACTCGGGACTTGCCTCCTATGTTGCTGGACAAGTTGATCGCAGCCTTAGCTGGAAGGTACTTTACATTTCTCAGACAAGATTCCCGAGAATTATTTTTTCATTTGTAGTATATCGTTCGAATAACTAAATCATCTGGTATTTGTATTTTATATAGAACTAAATATGATTTAGATCGATAGTCTTAGCACATCAAACTGTAATTCCTACCCGATTAGCCACTTGAAGAGTTAAAAATGGGTGTATTGCATGGTGTATGAGTTCCTCAAGAGACATAGGAAAGAACCCAAACAAGGGTACTTGAAGAAATCTATGGGGGAGTATACTACATCAATATTCATTCTTTTATTGGTAGCGTGCCAGTGCCGCTCGTCACTGTTCTGAAATGAAGATAACTTCTTCTCAGTATCAGAAAAATGGTGATATCATTTTATGTTTGTACAGGATGTCAAGTGGCTCCAGACAATCACTAGCATGCCTATTCTGGTCAAGGGCGTAATCACTGCTGAAGATGGTAAACATATCCAGATGACAGCTTCTTATTTTTTATTTTTTTTCTTTTGAGGTGTGTATGTGTTGGGGGTGGGGGCATTTTAACCAATTATCCCTTACAAACATAAATATTTCCCATTCTATCTTGTTCATAGTACCCCTACGACCAACACTTGACGTTTGATCTTCACTTAGCCCCTCCAATTAATTTGTTATGTGTGGCTTTTTAGCAAGACTTGCTGTTCAAGCTGGAGCAGCAGGGATTATTGTCTCCAACCATGGAGCTCGCCAACTTGACTACGTTCCTGCAACCATAGTGGCTCTTGAGGAGGTAATAGGAAAGTCCTTTTTGATGTTGCTTTATTTGTTTTAGGTTGAGCTGAAACTTTGTGATTTATATTGGCTATGTCTGCTGGTTGGGCAAAACAAAATTGTCGTGCATTTCAGGTTGTTAAAGCAGTTCAAGGCCGTATTCCTGTATTCCTAGATGGAGGAGTCCGTCGTGGAACAGATGTCTTCAAAGCTTTGGCACTTGGAGCTTCTGGCATATTCGTGAGTACAAGCTCTTCTCATTAGTATTTAAGCTAGCTTCCATTAGTAGGTGGTTGTTGATTGACTGGGCGTTTCGGTTTCTGATCAAATCTCATACCCAATGAGAACTATCATCTATTGTTAAGTCACTTTCCAAATTAAACCTTCATTTTAAGAGATGGAAGTTTTCGGTTTAAGGATTCGTGTCTCTTGAAAACTTAAGCGCATCAACGTAAAGTGATATGTGCTGTGCTCTCTTTGTGTTCTGTTCATTTGATCAGTGAAAGAACTAACACAATCATGGGTCTGCTCGCAGATTGGGAGGCCAGTTGTCTTCGCCTTGGCAGCAGAAGGTGAGGCTGGCATTAAGAAAGTGCTGCAAATGCTGAGAGACGAGTTCGAGCTGACAATGGCTTTGAGTGGTTGCCGCTCCCTCAAGGAGATCACCCGTAACCACATTGTCACAGATTGGGACGTCCCTCGTGCTCGCCCTTTCCCTAGGTTATAGACACTATTTTCCACAAGCGCTTGCTGGCGACTGCGTCGTCAGCTAAAGACTGTGGGATAAGCTTCTAAGATTTGTCGCCATTGTATCTTTCGTGTGAGGTTTCCGATGTGCCTAATATTGTAATTGGATGATGGATGGATGGATGCTCAAGCGTTCTGTACTGGCTACTGCTGCCTTTCACTGTATATTCTTTGTTAATTACTTTGATGAATACTATTTCTGCTTAAACTTCTTGCTGCATTAGTTAGTAGCTATTGACGATCAAAGATGATGTGTTGAACCGCAGATTCATATGACGGTTCTGCTATGGCCGAGATGTGATAGTTTAATACTACGATCTGCTCGGACAATTTCGTATAAGTCTTGTTATATTTATTGTCGTAACAGTGGCCCTCTTTTGATATGTGTGTCTGCACATTGTTTGCCTGACTGGCTCGCGCAGATAGATTACCATGCTTGATTTGGGTAATTTGAAATTATCAACTTTTGAGAGGATAATCTAAAAGTATACATCATTTAAGGGGTTTATATGTCAAAAATCTATAAAACTAATGTCAATGGAAGTTTGATTTTTGTAGTAATCTCTCCTTGATAACTGATTCTTGGTTGCATCTGATTAGATTTCTCAGAACAAAAATATTTTCCCTTGGCATTGAATCAGTGTACATGTAACAATGAATACATTATTAGGACTCAGTGTATTTATCGTTTCATGGTTTGTAAAAAGTTTTTGTTTGTTTATCTTCTTAAAAATGTTTATTGGCATTGGACAAGGGTGTTCATGTACAAATCAATCCATATTATTCTTATAAATGTTCTGTTATTCCTGTTAATACGAAGACAACAATTATTTTTCATAATTGATTACATTATGC
The DNA here is from genome assembly GCA_001925005.1 of Drosera capensis. Lineage (NCBI taxonomy): Eukaryota > Viridiplantae > Streptophyta > Magnoliopsida > Caryophyllales > Droseraceae > Drosera > Drosera capensis. The sequence continues at coordinate 39,916 of LIEC01011414.1, read as the reverse complement.
TACCATTTAAAAAAATATTGCTAGTAGTAATATCCTCAATTCATAAGATTGTGTTCACATGAACAATATCCTCAAATCTTCGGAAGATGCTAATTATTCAGCCAAAGCCTAACGTTATCACATATCACACATAACGTTTAAAATTCAAACAAATTTGAATTTCAAAAATGCGTTGGGTATTTATTCGATCCCGTATTTTTGCGCGTAGAATTCAAAATAGCGGGTGAACGTTGCGGTAAATGACCGTTGGGGGGATGCATTTTGCTTATTCCCCGCCCTCCCTTCTCTTCTCTGCTTCATCTCTCTCAATCGCACATTCGCTCTCTCTGATTCATCCATCTCTCTCTCTCTCTCTGAATTTCACTCAGAATTTGTGGTGTTTGTGTGTTCGAATAGAGATGGGAAGAAAGGCGCTTGATTTGTCGAAAGCCCCTTTGAAGAAGCTGACCAAAACCCAATACGCCAATCGCAAATCCAGCCTCAAGAAACAGCTCTACGAGCTCTCGACTCTGTGCGACACCGACGCTCTCATGATCATATACGACGATGATCCCTCCTCGTCCTCGCGTCCTCCCGAAGTCGTCGTGTACTCTCATTGCGGCAACGATGTGAGTGCGATTCTGGCCAAGTATATAGCTTCAAAGGCGGCGGAGGCGGGACCCACGAAAGGGGGTACTGGGAAGAGGAAGAGGGATGTGGGCGTGGCCGATGTTCTAGGGGACAAATGGAGAAGGGTTGCGATCGAAACCCAGGCCACGGTGGAGAGCATTCCAGGGCTGAGTAGGGATACGTTGAATTCGCAGAGTCATCAAGGCCCGAAGTTTCCAACTTTAGAGTCTTCAAGGCCATCGGGGTCGATGATGATGCCGACATTTGACGCGGATCATCATGCTCCTGATCCTAGGGTTAGGGTTTTGGCTGAGGAGCTCTTCTCGTGTGATTATGATGACCTTGCTGTGGATGATTTGATCTCTTGGGATGTTGAATTTGGAGAATTGGAGGCCTCAGATGCTTCCCTCAATATGCCTGTTCATGATGCGGATCTGTCATCTTCTTCTGATCTTAGGGCTGCGGTATCCGCCGAGGATCATGTCTCGTGGGCTGATTACCTTGACTTGGGTGTTAACAGCTTTTGTGATGTCGATGCTGGAGGGATGATGTGCCCTGATGGTTCTCTCGATGTTTCAGCTCTTGATGCAGATCAGTCCTCTGATCCTAGGGTTACGGTATTGGCTGAGGATCAACTCTCATGGGATGATGACCTTGTCGTGGGTGTTGAGAACTTTTGGGATGTCGAAGATGGAGGGATGATGCACCTTGATGGTTTTCTTGACAATCTTCCTGGTAGATGCAGTAATGATGTCCTCGGTCATGTGCAGCACGAGACCTCTGAAGCACCAGCAGTTTGGTTTCCGGGGATCGCTACATCGGGATATGATCAACTAACTCCATACCAGTTTCCTGGTGCAGTTTGGATGTAGGCCAGCATCAATTCCAGGCCGTCGTATATGCCCTATTTCCCACTTGATTCAAGTTGGATCTCAATGTTAGCTAATCTCATAGGTCGTTGTAATTGGACACTGATGGTGTGTCTTGCAAGGTGTTCTTTTTTTGCTTGTTCTGGCCTTCTGATGGCTAGTCTGGGTATATTTTGTAATTGGATTGTGATTTAGGAGCATTTGTATAGCGATAGCATTGAATTTATTGTCTCGCCATTGTACCATTTTCAGAAAGATAGATTTGACATTTATGGACCATCATAATCAATAATCAATATCCAGCGTCTATGGGGCTTGCAGTGAATAAGAGCAGTTGTATTTTTAGCCTACTTCAGGATCATGCATAAGCTATTGCTGCAGTTCAAATTCATATTAGCACCAGGTGTTCATAGCTAATGTTTAATTAGCATCCATTCTAAAGACTAAAATACATGAGGATATCCCAGGTACGAGATTCATAATACAATTCAGGTCGGGATGTTCTTGAATTAGCTTGCATATTTCCTGATGGAGTTTTTTTCTAACGGGTCTTTGATAATCAGGTGCAAACAATGAGATCATGATAACATCTTTCATATATACTTAGTTCATAGAAAAATTATAACACCCAAGATTTTCTGTCCAATACCTGCTAAACACGTGACGTTACCGTCGCTCCAAAGTTTCCTTTGAAACAAGACGACAAGAATACAAGGGGTTTAAGTATCAGAAACATAGAAAATAGAAATAAATTTCCAACTTACATCGTCTTGTATTACATGAAAGTCAATATCTAGAAAAAAGGGCAATATTACAACAAGTCGAATTCATTAATCCTTGCTAAGTAACGGACCCTTCCTCGAATCTTTATTACCTAAAAACAACACGTAACCGTGAGCTCGAAACCCCAGTAACACAGGATACACGTCCATCTCAGGGGTCCAGCATACTTATTATATCATGCGTTTCCCATGCGCAAAAAAGATACAATGCAAGCAACACCGAGCAATCATATGCCAAGCAGCAACTCATAAATTACACACAAAATGATATCTCAAGTCAAGCAGGTCAATCCTTTTTTTCCGTCGTCAATAGCTTTTATTAGGGTTTTTAAGGCTCGTATATATAATTCGTATCAAGTCATATTAATTCTCATGACTTTTACAGGTTAATGACATATTCTGTCATGCCATATTGATTCTCTTGATTTTTATAGGTAAATGACATACTCTGTCACGTTATAATAATTCTTATGATTTTTATCAGTTAATAACATGGGAGGAATTACAGCATGAATTTAATGTTAATAGTATCATCATACTAATAACAATTAAACAAACAGGATTGTCGTTGCAGTCGATCCAGGATGGTTAATGATAACCAAACACGACCACCAATTATATTTCAATTGATGCCGCTGCGTGCACGCCAAGGGGGTTTCTATCCCTCCCTACCTAGTTCAGGACCCGTAACTCTCCCAGTTATTGTCATTTACAGAAATGTCTTCATATTCAAATTTTCAGAATTTTCAGGCAGGTAGTATGAAATTAACCGTATTAATTCCATGTATAACAGGATGATTCACAGGCATGTAACACGTGATTAATCATATAAATCCATGTATAGCAGGTGACCATCATGGTGTTCGTAATTCAAGATTTCAGGTATATAATATGAAATTAATCATATTAATCCATGTATAGCAGGTGACCTCCATGGTGTTTCATAAATTTATATAACGCTATATTTTTGTAACGTTCTCTATAATTTTTCAGGATTAATAACCCGTTACAAAAATAATATCAACCAGGACAAGATATCACACATCAAGAGCATGTAATATTCAGGAGATCGTTATTTAAACTCTATAATATTCTACAAGTTGCATCGTTATCTTTGTGGCAAACAAATCAAGTCAATCAAGTACATCACAACTTTATTCTTTTATTTATCATGCAAGTACGTAATCACACAATCACATAAATAAAATCACGCACAAATAATTTAGGGTAACGATGTGTGTTATCTCATAATTTATAAAAATCTATAAAATCCTTCAGATAATCCCAAGCTTAATCCCGCTTCTCAGTATTTGTCGCACCCTTCACTGTCGATGTTCCTCGCAGGATCTGTTCTCTCTGGATGCAAAATTACTTCTCGGGATTATGAGGTTAACCCGATTTGAAAAATACGCATATGGGCAGGTGGTTGAGATATTCACGAAAGTAGTTGAGATATTCCCGCGATCTTCAACAATTCAAATCGTCGATATATATCTCAACATATTTATATGAATTTTATTTATTTTTTTAAAAGTTTATTTTTCAGGATATTACAAAAATGATATCTGCAAACCAGAGCAGTCAACTGATCTGATGCCAGATGTCTCCTAGTGCTCCTAGGATGTAGTCATTCTTTCCATGCTAGCGTATCTCTTGTTCCCAGCTTGAATCGAGTCACATCAATATGTTCAATTTTCGATTAATATAAGCTAATTTGACAGATTATTTCTTTGACAGGAATATGACTGTCTAAATAAGGATAAATAGTAACTATTTAGATGGTTTACAGAACGTGCGATTCTTCACATATAGTGAGACTAAGCTGATATGTCATCTTCTTTCCATCACGATCACCTCTATGAAGTGAATCTAATTTCAGTGAGCTGCACGCTTACTGGTTTTGGTATATCTTTAATCATTACCAATAATAAGTTCACGCCGTATCTTGTCGAAGGCAGAGCACATTTGCGATAAAACCTGTGCATTGAATGGTCAAATTCTACTGAGCGTACTGGCATTGTTCTAGACGCATGAGCACATTTTTCAGAATTCGGAAACTCCCGACTACAACAACAACCAGATATTGCATCAGAACAATGAAAGCCACAACGTTTCGTGTTGAATGCTCATCTAAAGTTGATCCACACTGATCACAACCATAGCCGAATAAACCTAACACAGATAGGCCGTACTTCTTGATACTCGGACGTGAGATGAGGCCCCAATTCTTGACTGGAGGGGACACCAAAGGCCTCTGGCCTTCCATCCCTTGGATAGATAGAGAGGGAGAGGGCAGGCTTTTGCTTTTTTCATGTTGTTAAAGAGTTGAACAATGAAAATGACGAGTGCCTGATCGAATTGATCGGCTCATATAGGAACAAGGTTCAAGTTTACCAATCGGTTAGGATGCCTCAGCTGCATACATTACTACACTTCCACTTGACACCTATCGTAATGAGATGATAAGCGGCTCGTCTCGCCGTGATCTTTTCTCCTATTCTCTAAACTTATCCCGCTCCATCCTCATCCTCTATGTATGTACTAAAAGTGGCCGAAAAGTCCCATTGATCAGAATCTCATTTCTTAACATAGTTTAGCATTTTCACTTGGTAACAATTATGAAGTGATTTCATATCAACATCAGATTCAACCGAGATGAATGCGAAGGACTAAAATCCTAATTGTATGTCCGTTTCTATGCGAACATCGAGCTCTAGATGCCCATTCTGCCAAGAACTCAAATAGAATATACTGTAGTAGAGTAAAAAGCTGGGTCATTGTACAAAACCCGAGATTGGGCACCGATGCTACGAGTATGCTTGATGCAGTTCTGGAAACATTTTCTCCAAGTTTCGTTCTTTTAGACATAAACATATGAATCGCGATAGGCACGTTATGTCCTTTTGATTCATTGGCAAAAGGAAAAGTGCAAGCATAAAATTTTAAAGGATATCCTTTTGGGTTGTGATGCAATGTTTGCTAGATGGGGTAAAAAACAAAAGATTAAAGATAAGGCTACGAGTAGGTGCACCCGAAATGCAATGCGCTGTCCAAGTCGTTGCATCATCATAGACGTAGCATCATCCATAATCCATAGCTTCAAACGTGTAGCTTGTCTGATCAACCGAGGGAATTGACATTTGAAAAGTGGAATTCGATTTATAAAGCTTTGGGAGTGATAATTCAGTTATAACCAAAAAAAACGTTTTGGTTTCAGTAGACCAAAATTTTATTTAATTATTCAAAATGGCTAATCGAAATCATATCGAAATAATTTTGATTATTGCAAAAAATCAAATCGAAATAACCAAAAAGAGTTTGTATACCTTAATAACACTATATTTCTTACTCTTTCTAGTTCTTCTTCCAAGTGCAGGATAACCCCAAGGTGTTGTGGGTTTTTTTTTTCCAATTGGGGCCTTCCCTTCACCACCGCCATGGGGATGGTCTACAGTGTTCATAACTACTCCTCTTACTACAGGCCGTTTCCCTCGCCAACGCTTAGATCTGTTTCCATAATAAGCAACATGATAATCAACATAAGTAAATTAAGTTTGTATACCTTAAGTAAGATATATGATAACAAAATAAAAGTAATAAAAATAAGAAATGCAATTATATAGTATATCTAAAAAATGCAATTATCTTTAAATATGGCATCTCAAATATTGAAATCAATATTCACTTGTTTGTTTGATATGTCTACCATATATAAGAAGTCAATGTGTTGTTAACTTATTATCAAAAATGAATGCTGAACATACAAATCTAAGATGAAGGATTAGGATATTTGTAGTCCCTTCATGCTTTATTAATGTCATAAAAAGAATTATTCACTAGGAAAAAAAGATGTAAAGAAATAACTAGTATTTAAAATTAAAAATTCGGTTATTTCAGCTAACCGAATTACTCAATCGAATTTTTCGCAATTCACAAATGATGCCGACACCGAATTAATGTTAAAAATCGAAAACCGAATATCTAATTAACCAAATAGCGAAGTAGCAGAACCGAATTCAATATTTTGGTTCGCTTCAATTTGGTATTTCGATTAACGATTTTTTCCCTCATCTCTATCTATACTTCGATTTCTTTAACCAAAATATTTCTTCTTAATGAATATATCATATTATGAACATTCTATCTTCATCGAATTTTTGATATAGTTAACTCCTCAACATGATATCAGTGCAGACCATGACATAAGCTCTTGAGTTTGATCCTTGCATCTTCCATTCATGTGAGGAGAAATATTGAATATATCATATTATAAATCTTCCACCTTCAAAAATTTTGAATCTCTCAAAACTTGCCTTACAAAATAGGCCAAATATATTCATTGCAGATTTATTTATGTATTGTAGATCATACATGTGTGCACTTAAAAAACTCACTCTCAAAACTGCAAACATTCTTTAAAAAAATAAACTAACCAACAATTGGAAGAATTTTGGTGTTTAAGTCTAAACAGAATATATGAAGGATGAGATATGTGTAGTTTTATTATCCTTGTTGTAAGCTATCTCACCACGTCATTATAGGAGAATGGCCTAGTGACAAAATGGGAAGTGAGACATATTAATAAAGTGAAAGATCTTTCTCTTAGGTTTTTTGAGTAAATCTTTCTCTTAGTTTTAGTGTATCTAAATCCTTATTATGATTTCAATACTTCAAAATCATACTCCCTTCCTTTCATAAAAAAAAGAATAATATTTATTTTTTTATGTTTCATAATAATTATAACATTATTCTATTTGAATTTTTTTTTATTTAAAAATATCAAAACATCCTTATTTTTTACTTTATATCACATTAACTTATCACATCATCATTCCTCTCATTTTTTTTCCTCTCACATTCTTCTCATAAATCTTCAAAGATATAAATATCTTTACATCAAAATTCAACATATATATAAAATCTTATGTGTGTTAATTTATTATATTTATTCTGGACGAAGAGAATATATTTTAACACGTAAGGAGTATATATTTCTTTAGCAAAATATTGAATACGCATACAGTTTTGGGTCTAATAAGATGTGACTAATTAACAACATAATTGCTTTATTCCATTGCATTTAATAATAGCAAAAAGTCTTTTCAAAAAAATATAATAAAAAATTGTAAGAGCAAAAAAGAAAAAACTCCTATAAATTAAAACATTTGAGAAGACAAAAGGGAGTTTTCATTGTAGTTGTGTGAAAGCGAGAAAAGAAGGGATATTGTACTGGGAAAGGAACCATCAATTCAGACGTCATTGAACACATGAAAGGGAGGCTTATCTGCCGCTTGCAATCGTAGTCCATTTCAAAGGATGGGATATGTTTGTACCATTGAAAACAACTCCATTTATTCATGTCATTTTTGGGATATAAAAGCTATATTTTGGATATAAACACTTATCAGTTTTTTAAACTTTGTAAATCCTGTTGCAATGGAATTGATATATTGGTTGTTTTTGTGTTCGCTCTTTGTTGAGTTCTGTACTCCAGAACTGGTTAACCACCGACAAGTATGTTTGACATGTATATAGAACATACATTGCGACCAACGTAATACAGTACTTATTTTAAGAAACAAAGTCCATTAAGGTGGTTAATTCAATCGGAGTTTGTGTCCAATGTCTTGTGGTTTCTACTCACGGGAAATCATAGCGTTGAGAAGAACAAGCCAACGGGGTTGCACAAGCTATAAACATGCACCATATGTATTGCTGATTCAATAGTAAACTATTGGAAACAGAGATTTTTTAACATAACACATAAATCAAATAAAGTCTGGATTATCTTATTCTTTTTTATAATTGATCTGATTCAATATGATTTCATGTAGTTTTCTCATATGATTTTATGAATTAGTTCTGACAGTTTTAGGAACAATCTCTTTATTGTTCGCAACAGGAATAAGATTGCGTATATTTTGTTTCTTCTCAAACTTTATCTATGACGGGATTCCTGAATTATTGTTGTATATCAAGTGAAACTAAGATAATTAAGTCCAAGATTCTACTATAATCCTTCTAGAAAATGACTAGTTACTTCCTACTTCGTCTTCATTAATTTCCAAATCTAACGTTGTCAAAACCCAGCTCAAAAGTTCATACATGAGAGCTAATGGCATTTACAATCACTCCTTCTGAGCCAAGCGCCGTGAACATATGTTGGATATTACATCTGGGTTTTAAATCAGTATTAATTGACAATGAATCATATATCTATTTGTAATATTATAAAAAAAATATCCACAGATATCACCTAACAAAATAAATCTTCAATAAATATCCACATCTCTTTTTTTTTCATGGAAGTACCCATGTATGATTTTTTTTTATATTCAAATCTACATTTGTCTTTTTTAAAAGATTGCATAAGTTTCATATCTTTTTATCCCTAACCAACCAATTCGTTCATGTCGCCATTGCCGCCCGCAACCTCATGTCTGATAATCAAGGGTTTGTCAAAGTTGGCAAGAAAGGGCTGATAAGCAGAGGGAAGGCTCAAGATATAGTTCCTTGAGTGATACTTCTGGTCTTGATGGTGGGGAGGTGGTTGGCGTTGTCAGTTGATGATCGGTGTTTCGAACATTAGAGATTTTGGATACGCCTGAGAAGCAAAATGTGATGAGGCTTTTTGTGGTCAAATATAGATTAGTTGTTGTTGCTTGCTTGGAGACTAGAATTAAGGCTTGAGATCTAATATATATCTAATTATACAACTTTTTATACAACTTTTTTTTCATGTCGAACTAATTTTATATCGAACCATCATGACAAACGACAAACCATCTAATATTTTGATGTATTACATATCTATTCACTATGATTCTATATTTACTTTAAAAAAATTCTATATAATAGCAAAAATAAATTAAAAAATGAAATTATTATCAAATCTCGGATCGTTTCCAGACGTATTGGAAGAAAAAAAGATTTATAGAATCTCAAAATGAATAAATCAAAATCAAAATAAAAAACTTTTCAACAAAAAATTGCAAAATATTAAAATGAAAAAATAAAAACAAAACAAAATATCTAAAGTTAATTAAAAAAATTCTTTAACAAAACAATAAAACTAACCTGAAAATCAAATAATAATTTAAAATATATTATCTTTTATATGTAGAGCTACCCAAAATGATACATTATTAATTTACTACATCTTAAAAATTCAAAATTTTTTAAAATGTCATATATACATATGGAAATCAATTATTTTGAAATATTTGTTTATATTGTGATTTCTTATCCCGTGCAACGCACGGATCAATATTCTAATATAATAAAATAGCGACCAATTATTTTCGAGGGTGGAAGGATATTAATAACTATTATTTTTCTTTGAATGGTCACATGTAGGTGTTCTGAAATTCTAAGAATATTTCCCTTAGCTATGTGTTTGGCTCAAATTAGTCTTTGTCTTGTCATATTATTACATCTGATGATGCTCTGGTTACTTTTGTTTATGCTAAGAACCTTAGTGTACATCAAAGGAGTTTGTGGGGGAGCTTAGTATAATAGTTGCGCTTCTTGAGATAAGCCTTGACTGGTGGCAGGTGATTTCAATGCTTTTATTCATATGGAGGAGAAGGCAGGTCATGAAGGGGTGACTATTGAGCCTTGTGCTGAGATTGTAAGCCGCAATGTTTGAAATGGCAAGAAAAATGAAACCGCCTCCTACTGTTCATTGTCTTGTTAGACGCCGGAAAGGAGGAACGCGGCTTTGTTTGTTTTGTTAGGCAACACACCGCCTCTCCTCCACCTATAAATAAAAGATTATAGGTTATTTGTAAATTAAGAAACTCAGGGGTAGAACTTAGATCAGGAGTAGATCAATAAAAGAAAAAAGACAGAAAACGGAAAGTTTTTCCACCAAATGTTTTGAGTAACCAACACCATCATCACGATCCTAAAACCAAGGGAGACGATCTTTTGTTTGATGAATAATGACTTGGAAGATTTGAGAGGTTCAGGATGTGGCCATGTTACGTTGATAAATCTTGTGGCTATGCATCGTCATGCTGATTCAGTGGGAGACTTTCGTCCTATCTCTTTCTGTAACATCCATTACAGGGTTATATCGAAGATACTTGATATTCGTATGACTCATGTGCTTCCTGATATCATCGATATTGCTCAAAATGTTTTTGTTCGAGGGAGGTTTATTGTTGATCATGTGTTATTGAGCCAAGAATTATCGTTTGGTTATGAGAGAAAGGATGTGTCTCCTAGGTGTATGGTCAAGGTGGACATTAGGAAGACGTACGACACTGTCAAATGGTCTTTTATGGTTGATTTCCTTCAGGAATTGAGATTCCCCTCGAAGTTCTTGAATCTTGTAAAGACCTGCTTGACTTCAACCTGGTTTTCTTTGGTGATAAATTATGGTACGTGTGGCTATTTTGAAGGGAGAAAGGGATTAAGACAAGATGACCCCATTGCTCCTTATATTTTTGTTAGAATGATGGAATATCTCTGTAGAGTCTTTAAGAAAATGGCCAAGGATGAAGGTTTCACTTTTCATCCTCAATGCAAGAGAATTGAACTTGTTCACTTGGTGTTTGCCGATGATCTTATACTCAAATTACTATGCCACATTCATAGATGAGATCTCAGGCGCTCTGTCTTATTCTTTAAGGGATTTTTTTTTTCTACAGCCTTTTTTTTTTTTTTTTACTGCTGCTTGTTTTGGTCTTGTACTCCCGTTTTGCTTTTATTTATTTATTTTTTTTTTTTTGTGTTGGTTTAGTACTACCACTCTGTTTTGATCGGTATGTTATTCTTGTTCTGCCACTCTGTTTTGGTCATGTATTGTCGCTCTATTTTTTCTGTTCTATCGTTCAGTTTTGATCTTGTATTGTTACTCTATTTCATTTTTTTCATGTACTCTGTTTTGATTTCATTCAGGCATTCTATTTTATGTTTGTACAGACGTACTGTTTCAATTTTGTATAAGCGTTCTACTTCATTTTTATATAAACGTATATTTTATTTCATGTACATGCTCTATTTCATTTTTGTACGTGCGTTTTATTTCATTTCTGTACCGTCGCTCTCTTTTATTTGTTTAGATGCTCTGTTTCAGATTCCGACGAAGATTTCGTGATGTTTCATATTCTGACAAAGATTTCGAAGATGGTGGCCGGATTTCGAAGAAGATTCTGACAACGGTGACCGAATTCCAACGAAGCTTCCATTGGTAGTGGCCAGATTCCTACGAAAATTTCGTCGTTGTCGACAAGATTCCGACAAAAATACCATCGTTGTCGACCAGATTGCTGGGAAGATTCTGACTGTAGTTGAGTGATGTTAGGGATTGGAGTGGAGATGATAATATAGTTGGGGATTTAAATAAGATGGATGAATTGTATTTTTTTGAAATTTTGATTGCTTGTGTATCTTTTTGATATTTTTTTCGTGTTTTTCTATATTTAGATAATTATCATTAGTATTTTATTTGCTACGTATATACCATGTTGGATGTTTTTCAATTTATTTCGATTTTATCGAGATTATTTAATCTTGTTGTAGAAACATTTTGACGTAAAAACAAAATCGATGTAGCTTTTATCACATAATCAATGCTCATATTTTCATCTGATCAATAATCAAATTCATGAACTAACTTGATAAACTGAAAGCAGTAGGCGATAAATTTTGAAAAAACATTGAATGATTTTTTTCCTTTTGAATGAAATTTTAACTACTGTAACATAAAAAAAATATTATCCAAAGCCAATCATTCGCATGGAATGACATCAATGATAAAAGAATATTATTAAACCGACTTCTAAATTTATTTATAAATTTTATTTATGTTTGATAATGTTGTCAAATATTTTCTTAAAATTTCTTTTGGCTAAACAATATAAATATACATGTCTTCAATAATATAATTTGCATGAAATTATCACTATATTTGGGATGTTATTTGCATGAAATTATCACTATATTCTCAAATAACATCCCATGAGATCTTTAAAATTAATTTTTTTTCCTTTGATTTTACTCTATTTTTTCTTATTTATTGCAATTATGACATTTATCAAATTATTCGAATCACTTCATTAATCAGATCAAATTATTATAATGAGTGATATAAAAAATTTTGCGTTTGAAAAAATTACCGTTAGGTATCACCTACTAAAATTAATTCCCATAAAGTACTACATTCCTTTTTTTTCGACGGAAGTATCACCTTGATTTGTTTAAAAAAAACAATTAAATCGGTATTTTTCTGTTTTGATAGATTATATCTTTAATAGAATCTGTAGTTTCGTGTTTTGATAAATTATCTTTTAATACATGATCAATCTTTTCTTTGTCTCCATCGAACAATATATTGATCAATCTCATTAATCAATTCATCATCTAATGACAGATTTGGTAGATTCGTCTATCAATATTAGTATGAATCACGCGTTTTGTAGTCAGTTCATCGTTGAAATATCGAATCTCTATATTTCGCTCTGTCGTAAGTTCGTCGTCCGATTATCGTCATTGAGAGTTCATCGTCAGTTTGTCATAGTATTGTTTGTAGTTTGTCGTCATCATTAATTTGTTGTCGTCGTCTTTGGTTCATCGTCGTCGTTAGCTCGTTGTCATCGTCCTCATCGTTGTTATCATTAGTTCGTCGACGTCGTGATCGTTTGGAGTTCATCGACATCGTCGTCATTGTCAGTTTATCGTTAAATTTAAAAATAATTGATTTTAAAAAATTATATTTTTGATTAAATAATTATATTTGGGAAAAGGATCTCCTAATTGATTATGTGGTACCTAATGGGAATAAAATAATAATGGTGTATTTTTGTGTAATTAAAGTCACAAACGGGTACCTATCAAAAATTCTCTTTTTTTCTTTTTTGCAAAAATTGTCGACTTTTCTAGAAAAATATTTTTCAATCGTTGTCATTTTCTACCGATAGTTAACACTAACAACAAAAATCTTTATACACAATTTTTTTTCTTGACATATATAAAGAATTTAATAATAGGGTTAGGGATGATGCGTCATGGTTGTCTAGTAATAAAAATGAATAGACAAAAAATATCGGAAAAAATGATTGACTTGTGTTCATTCTTTTCTTTGAAATGAAGTTTTAAATAATAATGTAAAAATTAGTTAGTTTTTTTATCCAACGTCAATCATACACACGAGACAACGTTAATATAAAAATAATATTATTAAATTATCTTCTAAATTATTTAGATATTTTATTTATGTTTGATAATATTGTCAAATATTTTTGTAAAAATTCTTTGGGGTAAACAATATGAATGTACATATATATTCTTTAATCCAAGATGTCGGTCTTAAGTATTTCTGTGAGAAAATAAGAAGGATCTATGATGAGGAGGTGCTCAACTTCATTGAAAAAACAAAGATTGCAGACGATCTCCAATACATAACGTATACTTCAACAAGATAATATAATATGTTTAAAATTATCATGATATTCTCAAATAGCATGTCATGAGATCCTTAAACTCTTTTTTTTTCTTTGGTCCTTGGTTTTACTCAATTGTTTTTGCTTTATTGAAATGATGACAGTTATAAAATTAATCGTATATGAATCAGCTCAAGTTTTATAGTGAGTGATATAAAAATTGTTGGTTTTTTTTTTGGAAGAAATTCTCAACTTTTTATACTAAAATATTTTCAATCGTATCATTTTCTCGAAATAATTAATGCTAACAACAAAAATATTTATATACATATTATTTTTTCATGATATATATATAGGTACTAATAATATTTATGAAATAAAATAGGAATATGAAAAGCTTTTCTTTTTCATAATTATTGATGTTGATCATTAAATATATTGTATTAATATGGGATGACATATCATGGGATGACATACTATGATATCGATCTCCGAATTTATAATATATATATATATATATATATATAGATTGTTCAGATAAAACGTAAAAATTAATGATTAGGATTATAACGTGATAATTAAGGAATTGTTTGATATTATTGTTCAAAACTGATGAAACAAAACTCAATAATGAAAATAAAAAATCAGTGATGAAAATCGAAATCACTTTACAAAATAAAATAATTTTGTATAAAGAAATATTGAATATTGTACTAAAATGAAATGGAAAATAGAAAATCATTTTTTCAAAATGAAAAAAAAATCAAAAAACATTAATGATACCAAACAATAAAACGAAAATAAATAACAGAAATAATACCAAACACAGTCTAAATCTCAACCTTTATCAACCTATATTGTTTGAACTTGACACATAGTGTGACATTGCCACATAATTCCTAAATCTTATAAAAAAAGATTTTATTTTTCTTAAATAAATAAAACAAATAACCATAAATGAAATCAATTGACTCTATTACGCTCTTTATTTCAAATTATCGATCTTTCCATATTAGGAAAATATTATATAATCCTCCTGAATTTTCCATTTTTTTCATATAATTCTATTAAATTTTTCAAAATAGACACACTTGATGGAGGTTTTTTGAAAAAAAAAATTATACATTTTGAAAATCATATGCCAAAATTTAAGATTTTTCTTAAAATTTAATGAATTATTTAATTATTTTTATATAAATTATAATCGGAAGATTAAATATAATCGGGACGTTATGGGAAATTTTTTCTTCTCAAAACACGGTTTCAGCAAATATCAATCAGCTTAATCAGTTTATCATCAACCAATCATCTATCGCAGCGTGTTGAATATCATCACAATAGAGCCCACAAAGGCAGACAGAAAGCAAAACTCTTTTCTCAAACATGAACAGATAAAGCCTAGACTTTGATCTCATTCAACTAGATACAAGAGCAAAAGACAGCACGAAAACATAAGCAACACTAACCGAAACCGCCGACTTCCTTGATCAACCCATTTTGGTCAAATCCACCAAAACCCAAAATCCAAAATCACATCCTTTTGCTTAGTCATACAACAATTTGATCTTCCTTGAGTGAAAGGGCAAATGGGGTGTGCGTAGATTTGATGTGTGGGTTTTGATCGTTGTGATGAAATCTTGATCTTGGGGTTTTGGGGATTTGATTTAAGATTTGATCTCAGATTATCGGGACATCGGACACAGTCTCTCTGGCCGTATATTGGGAGCACCTGGGTAGGTGTTGTTGATTTGGAGAAGTTGGGTTTGAGGAAAAAAGAGATGGTTTTGACAGAGGTTTCGATTGTTCATCATGTGGCCATTGTGCTGGTGTTGCTTTGGGTGCTTAATGAATTCAATTGTTGCCACCCAGTTATTTGCTTTCTCTCTCTCATCTATCTCTATCAGGTTTGGATCCGTTGTGTCGATTCGCTCTATTTTTTTGCTTGTTGGTTCGATCATAGTTATCAGGAATGCTGTGCTATATGTGGAAAGAGGTTTAATGTTGAGAATACAAACCCACTTCAGGTATTGAGAGCTCAAAACAAGTTAATATAAGATCCCGGTTATTTAATTGGGTTTGAGTTGGAATATGAGAGGTTTATTGTGTAGTTATTAGATTCTATACCCCATTTAACTGTTGCATGTCCAAGTACGATTCGCGATGAATCAGTAAAATCCATGTTACAAGTGCCCCTGAGCATATCTGGTAACTATGAGTGTAACGCGACTGGTTACTGTGTTTTTGGTATGGGAAACGGGTTCAGGTGATTAGGGCGCATGATATATTTGGTGTAGTTTTTCCTTGTGCATAATCCCACCTAGCTATGTGGCCTAGACATTTGCATTTTAACCGGTAGGGTGCAAGTGATGAGGAAATGATGTAATCATAGTTGATTGTTTTTAGGTGAATGAACGGTACGTGATGAGACTGAGAAGGAAGTTGCAACATGAAGAAAGGAAGCAAGCCAACCAAAGACGGGTATTTTCATTCATTAACCAATTGATTAATCGATTTCTGTTTGCTTCGGAGGAAACCTGATCATGTTATGTCTCATGGGAACCTGGTGCATAAACGATCATATTCTTGGTCGTATTCAGGTTCTTTCTGATTCCGAAACTGTGTGGTGGTTGAATCATGCGTTGGAAAAGATATGGACTGTGTGTGTGGAGGAGATTATTTCTCAGAGGATTTTTCTTCCCATCATCCCATGGTTCTTGGACAAGTATAAGCCATGGACAGTGGTAATTTTTTTTTCTCTTGTGCCAATTTTATGCTATCTCTGAAAGCTCTTCTTTGGTGTTTCTGTGACACTTCAATGATGGTTCTGCAGTTCTGCTACGTATAACGTACTGCGTTATCGTACCCAATCCTTTCTAACATAAGGACTCCCTTGGTTTAGTTGTGCGTTATAAAACTATGGATGTAAACTCGCAAGTAAATGGTAAGTATTTTCAATTTGTAGGTGGTGGGAGAGTGACCCTCATCCCTGAATTCAAGAGTAATCCTTCATTTAGAAACTGATTTTGAAGTTAGTTGTAGCTATGTTTTTGTGTGCAACATCATTCGTCTTCATCAAAAGTGAGTTATAAATGTGATGTTGGACGTCGAGCCCATGTAAGAGAGATGCGCATAAAATTTGATCGTTTTGAAGTGAGTAGATTCAGTGAATTTCATGTGGCTAAGCGCTAAAAGGAAGAACTCGATTATGTTGGTATAAAATTGATGGATATACTAGAACACTAAGAAGTTGAAACTTGGGCTTTGACATCATTTAGCTTGGCATATTGAAGTTCAATGCTGGCTTGCATGAGTTTGTGCATAAAGAGTCCTTTTATCTTTGTGGTTGCAAATCTGGAAATAGGATTAGATGACTCCATAGACTTTGAAAAGGTGTTTAAAGAACAGAGAATGGAGAACTAATTCTTCAAGAATATTATTTATTGCTAACTAGTCGGAGTTTCTAAAATGTAAAATGAAACCATGACTCCATAGACTTTTTATGGCTGGTTGATGAATTTTTTCTCGTTTCATTCCTTTATCATATTTTACTGATAGAATGTTGGATGCTTGTTCAGCAAAAGGCTGTCGTACGGCAGCTATACTTGGGAAGAACGCCGCCAATGTTTACCGAGATGAGGATTTTACGCCATACTAATGACGATGACCATTTGGTATGTTATATAAGATGCATGCTACTAAAACAATACTCCACACAGTCAATTGACATCTACAATGACTTTTTTTCAATCAAGATTGAGATCAGAAGTTATATCTATGCAGGTTTTACAGTTGGGCCTGAATTTCTTGACTGCAGACGACATGAGTGGGATTCTTGATGCAAAGCTGAGAAAGAGATTGGGATTCGGGATGTCAGCTAGGATGCACATCACTGGCATGCATGTGGAAGGGAAGGTAACAGTGAAGTTTGCAGCTTGTGCCAAGAACTACATATATTTGTTTGGGAATGAAAGCCTTTTTCATTTTATTCTAGGAAAGTGAATCTAATTATAATGTCACATGCCATGACAGTAATTTCACTACCATGCAGTGACAGAACTTTCTTCAATTTTTTAGCATTTCGAGATTAGCATGAATGGTTTTTTTTAAGCACATGATTACATTTTTCTGGAGAATGTAAAGGAAATCAAAACTTTGACTTGCTTCATTCTTGGCTAGGTTCTGATTGGAGTGAAGTTTCTTCGCAAATGGCCTTTCATCGGTCGTTTGCGTGTATGCTTCGCAGAACCCCCATACTTCCAAATGACCGTGAAACCTATTTTCAACCACGGAGTTGATGTGACGGAGCTTCCTGGTATTGCTGGCTGGCTGGTAACTTCTTATTATATCTATCAGTTGTTCAACTGCTATATTTTTGTAATACATCAGCATCTGATGCCAATTTCTTACTCGGTTCCCTGACATTAGGACAAGCTTCTAGCAATAGCATTCGAGGAGACTCTAGTTGAGGTAGGCATTTTACCTGTTATATTGTTGTCCATTTGATGACTTGAGTTTTATTATTTCTGACTGTAAGAGTAACACTTAGGCTGCACCCTTTTTTCCTGTAGCCAAATATGCTGGTTATTGACCTTGAAAAGTTCGTTGCACCTCAAGAAGGTAATTAGCGGCTACATCTTATGCTCACACTCATACCTATGGCATGCTGTATCGTTGTGCCAGTTGGTTGTCAAGCTGATGGTTTTTTGCGGATGTATATCACTATATCATATGTTATCGTCACCATTTCACTGATTTCATTATAATATCATCCTGAACCCTGTTTATAAAATGCACATGTTTTATTGTTTTTAATATTGTAATTTTCTTCAAACCTCTTATGCTTCCAATTTAACAAGGGAGTCAAGCGGACCTCATCTAGAAGAAGTCATAGTTTCATGATTCAATCTAATAGGATTACACTGAGTTGCTCTTGGTGGATGTTTTGTGTAAGTATCATTGGGCCTCGTTTGGTTCGCGGATAGAATAGGTGGGATAACTATTAATCCCTTCACTATTTATCCAAGGGATTGATAATCTCATTCAACCATGAGTTAATCTTGTTTGGTAGCAATGGGATTAGCATATCTAGTTTCATCATTATTGTAAGTAGTTTGATCCTAACAACCACTAAAAACATCGATGTCGCTAGTGGTGGTCGGTGGCGGTCGACGTCGATCACTGATGGTGCTCAACGGCAGTCAGTGGTTGTTGGCGATGATCAGCGGTGGTCGGATGCGATCAATGGTGGTCTATGGAAGTGTGGTAGCCGACGGTCGATGGTGCTGGTCGGCGATGGTCGATGGTGGTGGTCGACAACGGTCGATGGCAATGGTTGATGATGCTCTGTGATGGTCGAAGGTGGCCGAAGGTGGCTGGTGGTGGTGGTCGGCAATGGACGGGGTGGTCGGGCAGTCGACGGTGGTCATTAGCGGTGATTGGCGACGGTCGACAGCGGTTGATGATGGTCGGTTAGATATTAGTACTATTGAAATTCACATCCCGACAGACAGGATAACTAATAATACACGGGGAGGTGAGATTGATAATGAGAGGATTAGATGTATTATCTCTCTAAGAAAGATTAGTAATGCATGTACCTTTTTTCTTACCAAACACAAGGTTAACTGGATTGCTCATTCAATCCCTCTCTTATCTTGTGTACCAAACGTGGTCTTGGAATAAGAATATCAGAGGTACCCTTAGATGGGGGACCTGCATTGTGTAGACTTTCCTTGGTGATATGTAGTTTTTTACTGCTCAAGTGCAAATTTTTTCTTCCACACTCAACAATCTTGCTGTTTTCATTGTCTAGATCCTTGGTTCTCGATGGATGTAAAGGAACCTGTTGGTTATGCCAAAGTCGAGGTTGTTGAGGGATCCGATATGAAACCATCTGATCTGAATGGTGAGTTTTGAGCAGTCATCTTATTATTCTTGCCGTGTAGAAAGTATGTTGGGTGTTATATAACATCGTGATTCTCCTCCAGGGTTGGCTGATCCTTATGTGAAGGGTCAATTTGGTCAATACAGATTTCAAACCAAGATCCAAAGGAAAACGCTGACTCCGAAATGGCAGGAGGAGTTCAAAATTCCAATCTGCTCTTGGGAAGCAGCCAATGTGTTGGCTATCGAAGTCCACGACAAGGATCACTTTGTTGATGACTATCTCGGGTTTGCCTTTTATCTTTAAGTGAATCCTGTCTATCTATCTTATTTCCATACATCAGTGGAGCGTCTTTGAATTTTCCCACCCTCTGTCATCACAAGTGCTAGTTCTGTATGTTATGTTTGTGATTTGTTTTCATCTGTTCTGTTTAACAGGACTTAAACTGATTGAATCAGCAGATACCCTTGCACATAATCGATCTATAAGAAGCTGAGCATAGAGTCGCATGTTTTTGCCTAGTCAAGTGTACTAGTAAAAGATAATAGTAGTGGAAGTATGTTGACACCTGCCTTGGGTTAGTGAGTGCAAATATGCATCTTCGGGGAACGAGAGAATATTATCAAACAGACTACCAAAAGATTTTGTTGAATATTCTAGGTTTTAAATTGGTGTTGCTGCTATCACCTAAGTAGCTATATGTTTTCTTCCCTGTGAAACTGCTGTAGATGTGTTATGTTCCAAATACTGCTGTAGATCTGTTATCTGCCTTAATTCAGAAAAGAAAAAGAAAATAAAAAAGTGCTTGTTTTCAGGATCTTGTAAGCATGCCCAATTGTCTTAGTATTCATAATGCGCACTGTATAGAGAAAGAGAGATCTGATGAAGATGGACATTGAAGCTCTTAGTACTTGTTGGCATCTTTGGCAAGAATTAACTGTCTGAACAAATGCTTGCTGACTGTATTTGTTTTCCTCGTCACTTGCATCATCTTCATATTTGCTACAACTTATGTCCTTATTTGGAGTCTGATTGGTTGACATGGAGCTGGCTATGCTACCCGTAACCGTCCTTATTTGGAGCTCCTGTAACGAAACTCTATCTTCCTTTTTGCAGAGCATGTTCTGTCAATGTTGGTAATCTTAGGGATGGCCAGAGGCATGATATATGGTTGCCCTTGCAGAACATAAAAACAGGAAGGTTGCACCTCGCAATCACAGTTCTCGAAGGCAATACAAAGGTACTTTGTCTAACTGAAGTCGATTAGTTGGAAAATGCATTTGTTTCAATATCTCTTTTCTCAATAGCTCTTTTTTCTACCCGAGAATTTTGGCTATCTTGATAATCTTTTCATATTGATGGGACATCTTTGAAGGTGTCGGATGCTACTACCGAACAAGAAAAGCCCATACCTGATGATGACGTGAATTCTCTTGGAAGTGGAAGAGCCGAATCAGGGCGTGAGTATACATCGTCACGGAAATCTGACAAAGTCCTGGACTCATTTGAACCAATCAAGGTTAAGGGCCAAAACGAGACAGGGATATGGATCCATCATCCAGGAAGTGCTGTTTCCCAAACATGGGAACCAAGGAAAGGGAAAAGCCGACAAAGCGATACCCAGATTGCAGGGGAGGCCGAATCCTGCACTTACAGCCCAAATAATACATCAAAGGGCTCCCAGCAAAATGGCAGCAGCAGTGGTGACGATGATCATGACGGAAACAAAGCTTACTCATCGAACTTTTTTCATAGGGGCATCCAGAAGCTCAATTCAGCTGTGCACAGAAGCCACAGGATAGTGGACCATACCAATAGTTTTGGGGACTCAATCCCGTCGCCCCATCCGAATCTTAAACCAGTCAGTGCGAACCGGGTTGGAGTGAACTTTGTACTCGAAGACCTGCCTCCAGCAGCTGGTGCTGTGAAGTCCGAGGTACAGTTGAGTACTGATGGAAATAGCCCCGACAGATGTGAAATAAGCAAGACAGATGTGAAAGGCCCTACAAGGAACATCTTCAGGCAAGCCCGTAGGTCTTTAAAGAGTGCCCTTTCAAGGAAAGGATCCCAAAGGTTTCTAGACGGTGAAGAAGAACGAGACGGTTCCGATTCCTCGGATGAGGATGAAGATTCTCTATCATCTTCCTTCAATGGACAAACTGTTAAAGAAATCCCAATCGTATCGACTACCATGGACGATGCTAGGAATGTAACTGGGAAGGCAGCTGCTAGTGCTAAACTTGACGGGCTTGCCAGTAGGGACGACATCAAGTCCTTGACTCCCAAGTCGAATGGAACCATTGGGCGATAGTAGTCTCGTACGTATGAGCTGAGACAAGGAAGTATATATATTACCAATCAAGTCTCGACAGGGGCAGTGTAAAAGTTTGGTTCTTACTTTTGTGCAGTTGCTGGAACTATACCTGTGAATCGGTCCGCCCTTTTGGATCTCGTTTTGCGTTGAAGTTAGTGACGCATTTGTGCATAGTGATATGAGACATTATGTCATCATGATTTTTCAGTTGAGTTGGCACGTGACGTCATTGTTGTCACAAATAAATTGTAGCCGGATTTAACTAAAAAAACGTAAAGGAAAGCGCTATTAGACATGAACATATGATACCAAGTACAATCCAATACTTAGATTCTTAGATATAGGATCCAATTGTCATTATTATCCGATCCTTAAATCCCAAGTTGTTTCTATCCAATCCTTAAATCCCAAGTTCCTAGAAACAGATAATACAAAATATATACGTATCATACAATCAATACAATCATCCATGTCTTGACCTTAAGGATCAAATACAACAAAATGTCATAAAACTTATTATAAAGAAGATCATGATCTGCGACAACTATTCTAAGGCTTTCCCCTTTTCACTGAACCTGATGAATGGGAAAAAAACAAACAAGGAAAAAAAAAACCATGAGTAAAAAGTACTCAGTAAACGTCGGACATTGTCATTTAAAGGACATAACATTACCATGAGATGATACATTCATTTGTTATGTATGATAGTATATTAAAACCTTTTTAATTTAGTATATTATTTTAAAAGTTCTTTATGTCACTTAATTATGTGTGACAGTACTCTTTTCCCTCCTTAATTAGTACCCCGACTATCATGTTACTTACGAAACTTGGCATTTGTTAAATTATGTATTGTCTATTAATATAAATACTAATAGGCAATACCCCGTCCTCCGCCGCCGAGACACAGGGATGAACCAAGCTCTTCAAATCCCAAACCAAAACCGCCCCAACACCACGAATCAAACATCACAATCCGACATCACAGCGCAACCACAAACATGAGAGAGGAAATCGAGCGAGGGGGGAGTTAGGCGAGGGGTTTCGACGTCGTCTTGCTGCAGCTTGTGGTGGTTGACGTCCAGCGGTAGTCTGGAGGCGTGGTGGGTGCGAAGGTGTTGGCGGTGGTGCGTCGTGGCGGCTGGTAGATGGCTGAGCAGCGGCGGCAGTGGCTGGTGTCGGGGTTTGGTGTTGTGTGGCTGCGGGGGAAGGGCTGGGAAGGGAAGGGAAGGGCTGGTGGGGTATCCCTTAAAATTAAGTTAGTATAAATATCATTATCGATCATAAAAAAAATTAATATATCAAGATTCTCATAACTTCGTTACGAGTCATATTCTTATTTAAAATGTGATTTTGAAAGATTAAATTTTTCAATCCCAACTTGTGATCATATCTGAAGTTATATATTCTTATCCCACATTCCTCCCATTAGGGATTATTTAACTTAATTGAAGTATCTTATTTTTTGGGCTATTAAACATTATGTGAGTGTAAATTGCAAAGGTTTCGTAGAGTGAAAGCAATAAGTTGGTGTATATGGTTGAACAAGGCTTGTCTTTAGCTTAAACTATCATCATGATGTATTTGATTCAAAACACAGACACAGTTCATTTGTTATATCTACAAATACAATTTTCTTCTTTACTCGTATGATCTTGAACTTTTTTCTGTATGTATCTGTATCGGAGACAAACATACTTAAATAGAGTACTCCTATGGTAACATAACCATGAAGATTTGCTCGATCTGTATTATTGCTATGGTTGGAATCTACTAGAATAATACTGTCATGTAATTATAGATTTGAATACTCACATTGATCAGATTGATACCGAACTTCAAGTAGAAACACGGGGAAGCATATATCATGTAAGTATAGCCTTTTTGTAGTTCTCCTCTTTGGGGTGAAATGAATCTTGTTTGGTAATGCGTGTGAAAGGAATCGCAAGTGGCATACATGAATTCTATGCTTTAAATCCTCCAGATAAAAAATCATCCGAAGAGAGCTTTATATATTGTTTATGTGGCATTATTTAGTGCTTTCATCCCAAAAATATTATAACTTAAAAACTGCGTATGTAAATTAATGGAAGAGTTGAAATATGTATAGAATTATCCCATTATCCCTTATATACGTGAGAGAGAGGAAAGAAAAATGATAGTAGAAAAATGAGACGACATGAAATAAAATAAAAAAAATAAGGATAATTTAATAATTTTAACCCAAAAAATTATCAAATATGAAAATATTGTAATTTTAGTTGGATAGATCAAAATGAAGAATTATACTCTCTCCATTCATATTAAGATGAAACTATTTGATCAAACACGAGATTTTATATGTGTGTTCAATTTTTATGAATTTTAATGGAGTAAGAATATTTTTTTTAGTGATAATGAGATTTATTATAATAATTATGAGATGGGATAACGGTGTACTGTAGTAGATAATGACTATTTTAGTATTTTTTCGTGAAAATATTATCAAAATTGAAAAAATTACAAGTAAATTAAGACATTCCAAAAAACAAATATTGCATGTATAGGGAGTAATTTGTTGGGGATAAAGGGAATATAGTCAAGCCCTCTATGATGAACAATGGGTGTAAAAGATATATTGTTTGATGCTATATCTTCATAAAGAAATACAACGATGGTAACTTCATCGTTCTCCTACTCAACCGATGATATGTTCATCATCAGCCACAAACGCCAAAAAGATCATTATTTTAAAGCAAGTTTTAAGCATGCCCTTCATCAAAGAAGGTGGTGGATCTCACTATGCAAATTTTGGCATGCAAATTTCTCGTGATAGAAAGAGAAAGAAATTACGATCATCATGTGAAAGATACATTGAGAAGGTTGGATCCTAATTAAAAAAACCACTTAAATCGGCCTGATAATTACTAATCAATACTTCAATATTGATATCAAAACAGATATGATATTGAGGAAATGGATTAGGTTTTTATCTAAACTTGAATTAATGTTACAAATATAATTGTGTTCTTTTACCATCAATTTCGATGCCATAAGATTGCTCTATACTAGACAATTGTCAAACCCTCGTTAGCTCGATGCGAGACAACTTGCGTTACTACGTTCCTATGAACGCAAGACCATGAGCGAAGCAAAGGGGTTTGACACATTACGTAAGGACTTAGGCCCGCGCGAGGCATGTTCCAAGGACTTGCGAACGACGTCTCGAGCGAAGGCAAAGGCAAAGGCGCACGAGGCATGATTAGCGTGGCATTTGGATTTAGACGTGAACGTGCCGTATTCTAAGGGACAACGAACGTGATGAGATTCCTAAGTGAAGGCAAACGAAGAATGATGTCATGTTTCCTTGATACCGTGTTAAGTTTGGCTTGGGTTGAAATCCTAAGTGGAGAGCTGGATTACATAAGGAAGGGCAAAGTTTGTTCCTATCAGATGAGATTTTGTCTGTTATCTACAATTGGGAAGAGAGATGTCCTAAGGCCAAGCCAAGCCAATGTTCCTATGATCGTCCCCCATGCTAAGTGCGAAGCTTAGGGGGTTTGCTTGGGCGTTGGAATGATAAACGAAGCCTTGGTTTGATGATGGCCAAAGGCAAAACGTGAATTGGGATCGTTGCGAAGGAAATTTTGAGTAGGGCTTACAAAGTTCAAAGTCCAAACTGAGGGTGACAGTTTAGACGGGTCTCGTACGAATGCTAAGATGGAAAAGCTCAATTAATTGGGGTGGATTGATTGATAAAGCTGAAAACGAATCTTACAAGAACATTTGTGAAAGATATTGTCTCATAAGATAAACTCAAGAACATCATAAGGAATAAGAAGATATCGTGGGAAAACCTTTGCAAAATATATTGTGGGATAAAAATATGATTCTTGGCTATAATTTTCTGTTTTGATGATATTTTTTGTGGGATATCTTGACGATGTAAAATCTCTTAACATTGCCTATAAATAGAGCATCTTTACAAACGTAGATCATATCACATCTGTTCATGAAGATATGTGCGTACTCGGGCTGAAAACTCCTTTGTTGTAATTGGGTTGAATATAAAGGTTGGGAGGAATTCCTATAAACATTGTGCGTGCTTACGTTTCATGATTTCTTTCCTTTATGCGTGCGTTGTGGTATGGGTGCGTGCGTTTGGTGACCAAGACGTGATCTTGATTTAGAGTTGGCTGACGTAGAATCAAGCCGCATAGGTGAAAACATTTACGAAAAAACTTGACCCTATGACAGTTGATATCAGAACCGAAGCCTATAAATCAGATACGCGTTGGGATCTCCCATAGCTGGTGGTGCGATGAAGGAAATAAGAGAATGTGTTACCAACTCGAAGAACTTTGTTGGAGTTTCGCTCTCCGACGAAGTTATCCCTCTAGCAAATCAATGTCGCTCCTTGGTAGAGGACGTAGCAAGTATGAAGGAAGGAATATCTTCGATAGACACTTACCATGCATCAATCAGCGAAGCCTTGAAGACGGAGTTCAAGGCTAAGATATTGGAACTTCGTGACGAAGTTATGAACTTGAAAAAAGCCGTGGCTATAGGTTCTATCCCGGCATCATCTTCAATAGGAGGCGTGACAGCTCCTTATAAGGTTCATGTTTCTGAACCTACGTCCTTTAGGCAGAATGAGAAACAACAAAGACCTAAAAAAATTCATATGGGATATGGAGCAATACTTCAAAGCTGTGAAGGTGCCTTATCATGAGTTGGTTACGATAACTACGATGTATCTTAGTGGTGATGCGAAGTTATGGTGGCGGACAAAAACCAGTGATACCGAAAAAGTTGGTAGACTTCGTCTCATGGACTGGGACAATTTGAAGAAGGAGTTAAGGGCGCAATTCCTTCCTCAAAACATCGCGTGGCTGGCACGGAAGCAAATCAAGGAATTGAAGCAGACTGGTTTGGTTCGTGTTTATGTTAAGATGTTTAGTACGTTGATGCTGAACATAAAGAACATGTCAAAGGAGGAAAAACTCTTCAACTTTATGTTTGGATTGCAACCTTGGGCTCAGACTGAGTTACAGCGACACTCGGTGAAGGATCTTGCTTCAATAAACATGATTTTTGAGAGCTTGGTCGATTTCAGGACGATGATGCACGTTCCAAGCAAGAAAATTGATAATGCTCAGAACAAGAAAGACAAAGGGAACGTTGGCAAGAAGAAATCAAAAAGAAAGGCCTAGACAGGCAAAACGACGAAGCAGGTCGATAGGGTGAAGGATAAATAAAATGGCGATTCAAGGACAGGTACGTCCTCGACTTCAAAAGGCTGTTTCACATGTGGTGGACCTCACATGACGTGCGACTGTCCAAAGAAGGAAAAGCTTAATGCTCTTCTTGCGAAAGAATTTGAGAGTGATTCTCCAACGCGTGTCAATCCTATGCAGCCTATTCTTCTCGTTCCTTGATATACGTTAATGCTTTGGTGAATGGAAAAGAAGTCCTTGCTATGGTGGATACGGGTGCCACCAATAACTTTGTCACTGGCCGAGTAATTGAGATGCTAGGGTTGAAGCTGGCCCTGACAAACAACAAGATCAAAACTGTTAATTCTCGTGCCCACGAGTGGATCGGTAACGATGGATTTGCAAATCGGTCCATGGAAAGACAAGTGCAGCCTGTTTGCTGTTCCATTTGACGATTTTGATGTCATCTTAGGTGCCGAGTTTCTGGTTGAGGCAAAGATATCTGTCATGTCGTATTTGGGTGGGTTCCTCATTACGGATGACAAATCCCCAACATTTGCGCATGGTGTTTCTAGGCCGAAGAAGGATGACAATCGGTGTATGGAGATGTGCTCAGCGATTTAGACCGAGAATGGGTTAAAATGGGGAGACGAGACCTTCCTCTTGGTATTAGTCGAGATCAAACCTGATCAGTTCGAGAAAGTCCCCGATGGTGTTGTTGAGTTGCAGGCGCAATTTCATGATGTAATGCCTCATGAGTTGCCAAAATCCTTCCTCCTTGAAGAACAGTTGATCATAATATTGAGCTAGAGCCTGGTGTAAGGCCCCCTGGTCAAGCCTCTTATCGGATGAGTTCCTTGTAACTTTTTGAATTGAGGAAACAATAGGACGAATTATTAGATGCAGATTTGATCCAACCGTTCAAAGTTCCATATGGTGCCTTGTTCTGTTTCAAACAAAGGCGGATGGTTTGCAACGCATGTGTGCGGGCTATCAAGCGTTGAACAAAGTGACGATCAATAATAAGTATCCTATTTCAAATATTGCTGACTTGTTTGATCGTCTCTCGATGGCTAGTTACTTCACAAAGTTGAACTTGAGATTGGGGTATTGGCAAGTGCGGATTGCAGAGGGCGACGAACGAAAGACTGCTTGCGTGACGAGGTATGGGTCATTCGAATTTCTAGTGATGCTTTTCAGTTTGACTAATGCCCCCGTCACTTTTTGCAACCTCATAAATGATGTCTTCTATGAGTATTTGGATCATTTTGTTATGGTATACATCGACGACATCATTATGTATAACGAGTTGTTTGAAGGCCATCTTTTTCACCTAAGGCTTATTTTGGGGAAATGGTGACAACACTCTCTACTCGTAAAGAAGGAGAAGTACGAGTTTTGTCGACAAGAAATCAGGGGTCTTGGTCACATCGTCACTGGCGGGCAAGTGAAGATGGACATGAAGAATATGCAGGCCATTGTTGACTCGTCAACGTCCACAAAAGTTACTGACCTTAGATCGTTTCTTGGGTTGTCAAACTATTATCGCAACTTCATTCAGGGCTATTCTAAGCTTGTGACCTCAAACTGATCTCTTACGAAAGGATAACTAGTGGGTTTGGAGGCTGAAGTGCGAATTAGTGTTTTTGAAGCTGAAAGATGCCATATCGAGTGAGTCGATCCTGAAGCTGCCAGATTTTGATTTACCATTTGAGGTGTATACTGATGCATATGATCGTGGAATTGGGGATGTTCTTATGCAAGAAATTCATCCCATCGCGTTCGAAAGTCGAAAGCTAAAGGAGTGTGAGACGCGATACTCCACTCATAAGAAAGAGATGATAACTATGATGTGTTGTCTCGAGACTTGGAAACATTACTTGTTGGGTACAAAGTTCACGGACAATGTGGCGAATGCCTATTTCAAGACTCAAAACAAGTTGTCCATGAAGCAAGCGAGATGGCTAGAGGTTCTTGCTCAGTTCGATTTCTTGTGGGTTCATAGAGCGGCCATGAAAAATTCTGTTGCCGACGTGTTGAGTCGACATGAAGTTTCTGAGTTTATTGCTGCGTTGTCTCGTATTTAGACCGATTTCTTGGAACACATCAGAACACAGTCAATTGATGATGCAAAGTATGTGAAGCTTGTCGAGTAGGTCAAGGAGAGACTTGTTCGGAAGTACTAGTTTGAAGACGGTTTACTCTACTTCAAGGGTAGCGGATTATATGTTCTGAAGGGAAGATTGAGGTCCTAGATTATGAGGGAGTCTCACAATCCTCATTAGGCTGGCCATCCGGGAAGAGAACGGATGTTAGCGTTCCTATTAAGGTCATACTATTGGCCTAAAATAGAGGACGACATCGAGACCTATGTCAAATCTTGTTTCGTTTGTCAACTAGACAAGTCAGAGCGCAAGGAAGAGGCGGGGTTACTTCAATCGTTGCCTATTCCTCAGAAGACTTGACTGCTAGTTTCAATAGATTTTATTTCTGATTTTTTGAAAATTGATCAGAAAAGATTAGTGTTTGTTGTTGTTGATCGATTCTCAACGTATGCTATCTTTATTCCCGTACCTAATGCTTGTCCTGTGGAGATTGTCGCTGACTTATTCTATCAAAACGTGGTGAAATACTTTGGTTTGCTTGAGGACATTGTAAATGATAGAGAATCTCGTTTTACGGGGAAATTCTGGACTGCTCTCTTCGGCTTGATGGGTTCCCAGTTGAAGTTCTCTACGACGAATCATCCTCAGACGGATGGACAGACTGAGAGGATGAATAAATTATTAGAGGAGTACTTGAGGCATTATGTGAGCGCAAGTCAGAAAGTTAAGAACGTCGCATATCGGTTGTAATTATCGAATCAATTCAAAGTCCATCCGACCTTCCATGTGAGCTTTCTAAACCCTTATGTTAAGGATGGTTCAGATTTGACGAGAAACACAAGTGAAACCAGCTTCGCCCGTGGTTCATAATTAATTTGAGAATGAGGTAGAGAAGATCCTGGATCATCGAACAATGGGTGTAGCAAGCGAGCTAGGCGTACAGACTATCTGGTTTAATGGAAGGGGGTGATCGCTGCCGATGCAACATGGGAACGTGACACGATATTGTGGCAATTTGAGAAACAGTTTCCAGACTACTGGGAACATCCTCCGAGGGCGTCAGGCTCTTTTGATGGGGGTGGTCTATCGAACCCTAGCTAGCTCGATGCGAGATGGCTTGCATTACGACGCTCCTGCGAACACTAGGCCGTGAGCGAAGCGAAGGGGCTTGGCACGCTATGTAAGGACCCGCACGAGGCATATTCCAAGAGCTTGCTAACGTTGTCGTTAGAGAAGGCAAAGACAAAGGCACACGAGGCATGATTAGCATGGCTTTTGGACTTGTGAACGTGTTGCGTTCTAAGAGCCAACGAACGTGATGAGATTTCTAAGTGAAGACAAACAAAGAATGATGTCATGTTTTCCTTGACACTGTGCTAAGTTCACCTTGGGTTTAAATCCTAAATGGATAACTGGACTACATGAGCAGAGGCAAAGGTTGTTCCTATCGGATGAGATTTTGTCTGCTATCTACTATATGGGGGAGAGGTTTCATAAGATCAAGACAAGCCAATGTTCCTATGATCGTCCCATATGCTAAGTGCGAAGGTTGTGGGCTTGCTCTGACGTTGGAATGATGAACGCAGCCTTCGTTTGATGGTGGCCAAAGACGAAAGGTGAATCGGGATCGTTGCGAAGAAAATCTTGAGTCGGGCTTGTAAAGTTCAAAGTCCAAACTGAGAGTGATAGTTTGGACGAGTCTCGTACCAATACTAAGATGGAAAAGTCTAATCAATTAGGGTGGATTGATTGGCAAAGGTGAAAACGAATTTTACGAGAACATTTGTGAAAGATATTGTCTCAGAGATAAGCTCAGGAGGATTGAGAAGATATTGTGGGGAAAAGCTTTGCAAAAGATATGATTATTGGTTGTAAATTTGTTTTGATGATTTTTTTTTTGGATATCTTTACAATGTAAAATCTCTTAGTGTTGCATATAAATTGAACCTGTTTAGAGATGCAGATGATATCACATTTGTTCATGAAGATGTAATCGGATTTATGATAAAGGTTGGGAGAAAGTCTTGTAAACGTTGTGCATGTTTACGTTTCGTGATTTTTTTTTCTTTATACGCGTGTTGTGATGTACGTGTATATGTTCGGTGATCTTGATTGAGAATTGATTGACTTGAGAAAATCAAGCCAACAAAAAAAAAAAAAAACGAAAATTTGACCGTATGACAAGCGACAAAGCAACACTCTCGCCATTTCTTACAAGATTCATGTGTCCCAGACTTTTCTCCCAAACCCATCGTCACATCTCTTCTCTTTTCCCCTCTTCTCACGAGCTCCCCCTGATTTCTCCCCCCTTCACCACGACCACCACCGACCCATCTGGTTTTCCATCACCCATTTACCCATTTGAGCTCCCAACAAGATTCCCACAATGAAACCCCCAAACCCCATTTCCCAAACCCCCAAAATTCACCCAAACTGAGCTCAATTTGGTAAAGAAATGGAGGATATAGGGTTAGTGAGGCAGTTTTGGAACTGGGTTTGGTCCAAGAAGGTGACTTGTGTGGTGTATGGGAGATGTGAGGCGGTTTGTGGGGGTTTGAGGGGTGGGGTTGAGAGGCATTGGCCTAGGGTTTGTGGGGAGTGTAGGAGGGTTTGGTGGGGTTTGGGGTGGGGATTAGGGTATTGGAAGGGGTGTGTTGTCAGGGGGTGTGGGGATGTGGCGGGGTTCGGTCCGGCCGCATTGATGGTTATCTTGTGGAGTTGTTTCTTGTGCTTGACGGATTTGTCTTGCCTTGTGTATTTGCTAGCTGGTTTGGTGAGTGTAGGGATTGGTTTTCTGATATATCTTCTGTTGTTTACATTGGTTTGTTCTTATGGGATTCGGTAATGTGGTTATTAAATGTCGATGAACCAACTCTCTTGAAAGCATAAGTTTAGGGTAGAACTGTAGAAGATCCGAGAATTGTATGTTGTATTTTGATACCTCATCTCACGTCAATGTTGCTTCTGGACTTGAAGCGTGTATATTGCATCAATGAATTGCTGACCTATAGTAAATGTCAAATATATGGCGTAATAAGATTTGTGACCACTTCTTATACCTGTTCTGGTATTAATGGAATTGACTCGGCCAGATGCAAGATAATGGTAAAAGCCAAAGAATGATATTTCGATCTTGTAACTGAAAATTTTGGGTGAAATGTGAACTACATGGCTGAGATTGACAGCTAGGTTGTGTTACGGTAGGTCGTGACACATACAATGATTTGGGTTATATGGTTTCATTGTGTGTGGGAACATTGTAATGCAGAAAATGGACTTACCAATTTAAGCAGGTACCATGACGTAGTGAATATTTGCTTATTTGCAAGAATTACATTGGAAGAACCTGAAAAAGGAATGACAGAGATGGGGCCAAATAGAAAAACACTCGATGGAGAATTACAAAGCTTGTTTTTTGCTTCTCTTTTTCACTTTCTTGTGATAGCATGGTTTAATTATCTTTAATTCATACGTTGGCTTTCCTCCTCTGCTCCTGATGGACTATTTGTATCATAATGTTGTGCTAAGGCAATATATTTCTGAAATGTGATGGTCATTTCACATTCATTTTCTTCTCCCTCTGATTTGTAAATTTAGAGAGCCACGAATTGATGCCCACTTTTTTCAGGGTGTTGCTGGAGCCACCATTCAATACTTGGGTTGCACTCCTGGACTATTTATTGTAGGCCTCTTTGCTATTATGGTTTTGTGGATGTATGCTAACTACTGGATTACGGGAGCTTTATTGCTAGTAGGAGGTAAGTTTTCTTTGTGTTCCATCATGAGAACAACGCTTCTGCATATCTACGTGATAGATATTGAAGATGTAATAGGGGTGGTTGGATATAGGAGTCTGAGTTCAGTTCTGTTTTGCTGTAGTTTGGTGTTAAGACTGGCATTTTCTGAACATCCATTTCCTTGCAGGCACTTAATTCTTTTTCAGGCCTCATCAAGCAAAACGCAAACCTATCATGCAATTCAGATTATTTGCAATACATATGCTGTTTTTTTTTCTTCAATACTGTGTTAGCATTCAAATGATGATGAGAGAACCTATCTGTTATTACTAGCCAGGATATAAAAAACGATGGAGTGTTTTCACATTTTTCAGCAGAACAAGTTAGGCTCCACTTCTTTAGATATGACTTTGTAACAATTTGAAGGTAACTATACAGTATTATTTACAATATATATGTAGCAGCAATGTTAAATACAGACTAAAAGAGGATGAAGTCTTAGAGATCCAGCATGGTTCAATTGGATGCCAGTTGATGCATTGAAATGCATAGTGTGAAGGGTGTTACGTCATTCACAGAATCATCTGATAGGGTTCTGTGCTATGGTCTCGATATCTTGGACAACTGGAGTAAAACCGTTCCTAAGGGTGGTATGAAATCCTAATGGAACAGTAAGATTAAGGTTAAGAGCTGCACTGTGAAGTTGCTCCAAGAAAAAGTAGAAGGATTGACAAATGTCTCAAAGCACCAATTTGGATTTATGCGTCAAAGATCAAGGGACTTGTTAACTTTCTGAGAATTGAAATACGTAATGCAGTAATATGTGGATAAAGCTTAAGAGTATTTGACTATTTGTTTTTCTAGATGAATTCTTTATTTATGGGATAAAGTGGAAGTATCTGATATATTTTCTACTCAATTGGTCAACTTGATCAATCCAAGCAATGACAATTCACTTAAGTTCGTGGTTCAATGCTATACAAACATAAGGGGGTTGAAGATTATGTTACCTTCAGATGAAAGATAATTTGGTGATGCACATGTTTCAAAATTGGTACGGTTCATGTGATTGTATCCATTTGCGAACCATATCTAGTGAATGAGAGATTGGTTTGCTATTTATTTTGTTAGAAAATTGTCTCACAAGTTAACCTTTAGTTTGTCATTGTGCAGGATATTTGTTTTCTCTAAATCATGCAAGGCTATTGGTCTTAGTAGCTACTGTTTATTCTATCTATTGTGTCAAAGTTCGAGTCGGATGGCTTGGGATTGTCCTTTCTATCAACCTTGCTTTCCTGTCTAATGATGCATGGATCTATCTTCTTCGTTGTTGCGACAACCTGAATGAGAGGACACAATGTGATGAAGAGAAGGCATCCCAATCATCCCCACATGCTGAATCTGAGGAATGTCATTACTCCAAGTCTACTGATAAATCTGAAAAGTTCCACTCCAACAAATCATCCCATGAAGCAGCTTCTCCGAAACGTATTATTATAAACCAGACAGAGCCTTCTACTGAAGTGGTTAAAGAAGGGAACTGTTCACTGTTGGAAATGAAACGCATTATTAGTAGTGCTGATCATTACGATGCCCTGGGAATTCCACGTCTTAAAAAGATTGATGGCTTATTGTTAAAGAAGGATTATCGGAGAAAGGTCAAGTTGGGATATACTGTTCTGTAGCATTTTTGTTGTTCTTTTTTCTCCTTCCTTCAAAATTTTATGTAGTTCAATTCCTTCTCAATCCCAGTTCCCAGCCACTTGCATGCATCCACACATTGCGCCCTTTTAGTCGCCATCTCTTGTAAAAAAAATAATGCCAACAGTCGCTTGCCATGCGTGTCCCGAGAATGAGTGTGCTTTCCTACCATAACTCAGCATAACTTCTTCAAAAAATTATCATCCCATGGTTTCTTTTGGAGACTATAACCTAGAAGAAAAGGATGATGTACTTATGGAGATGTTTATTTTATACCTAAGTAGAATAATACATATCAACATCCTTCATCTATTTGGTAAAACACACGTCACACATGATAGGTGAGATATTGATATCATACTTTCTACTTTGTAGACTTACTGTCAGATTTATCGCCCTGAACTATTTGAAATTGGACTTTTGCGGTGCCTCAAATCCTCCCTACACTCAATCAAGGATAACTAGTGCCTTGGCTTAGTTGGCCACTCTTGACATTGTTTGATTTGGATGACTCACATCATTTCTGTATGTGAGTTGGTTTCTCGGAACCTTATATGCTTATGATGTAGACCAGCATAGGAAACCAGAAGCCTGGGAACGGCAGTTAGTTTTAGTGAGATGCTACCCTATTTCCAATTTTAAATGGGTCGCACTGTTTTAGTAGGACTTGTGGAGGAGAGATGACCTCATCCATGCTCATTGGGGAAACTCTAATCAGGATCCTTACGTACATTTTTAGCTACGCA
This sequence comes from Drosera capensis, assembly GCA_001925005.1. Taxonomy (NCBI): domain Eukaryota; kingdom Viridiplantae; phylum Streptophyta; class Magnoliopsida; order Caryophyllales; family Droseraceae; genus Drosera; species Drosera capensis. Next base: position 4,587 of record LIEC01011414.1, on the reverse strand, counting down.
ATGTTGATGTCATAGTTCAGTTTAACTTTTTCTTGCTTGCTTCCTATCCTTTGATGCACCACTTGTTCTTCTTCTAGAACAGTTAAAACTTTACTTGTTCTAAGTGTGGACAGTCTCTAGCATATATTTTTGTATGTATAGGTGATAATGCCCTTTCTCTGTGCTCTTTCTCTTAAATCGACTTCGCTATCAATTTTCAGTCAGCTGACTGATCTTTTTCTTGGTTCCTTGTTTTGCGCAGGCCATGCTTGTGCATCCAGATAAGAATATGGGAAGTCCGCTAGCAAGTGAATCGTTTAAGAAGCTTCAGTGTGCTTACGAGGTACAAAACAAGCTTAATTTTAAGCTGTCACTTCTTTTCCTCTCTATCTTTAACCTCATGTTCTAATGTACCCGTAGTAAAATGTAGTTGTTTCTCTTGAACTATTACAATTTAAATGAAATCAAGCGATTGTGAAGGCTGCTTAGACATGAAATTTTGTTTTACTTTAAGGTCCTGTCTGATTCAGTGAAGAAAAGAGATTATGATGAGCAATTGAGAAAGAACGAATTCAAGCAATTTGTCCACAAGTCACCTAGCTCCTCGAATCAGGTATCGTCAAGTATTTAGATACTTCTATATGTTCCCAGTGACAGTTGAATGAGCAATTAGAGCTGTTGTTAACAAGTAGCAGGGAGTAGTGACCTATTTGTGAATTCCTTGGGGTTTACTCGACTTTAATTCTTTTATTATTTATTTGTTTGTTTGTTTGGGTAGTGGCAGGATGCTCGTGAGTACAATTCCGAGGAATCAAGGCGCATACAATGCACTAAGTGTGGCAATTCACACGTATGGATCTGCACCAATAGGTCCAAAGCGAAGGCTAGATGGTGTCAGGTTGGCCTCCTCTCTCTCATTCTTACATGGAACGCTTCATTTAAGTTTAGGAATGGTAATGCTTGACGATATAACAGCATCATAGATTTTTTTTTTTCAAAAAGAAAATCCCGAAGGATTTTTTTTGGTCAACCGAATAACCCGTAAACCCGGAGGACCTTTTAAACCAGCTTTTGTTGATGGACTCATCACCACAAAGCAGCTTGTCACCCAGCAGATTTGAACTCTTGACCTCATGCACATTGGCCTTGTTGGTCTGGGCCGTTTGTCATGTGAGGTGAGGATGATCCCCAACATCATCATAGATCTTCTTCACTCACTAATGTAAAACATGTTGGTTCATAGGATTGCAGCGTATATCATCAGGCCAAGGATGGAGATGGATGGGTTGAATACAAGGGTTCACTTGTGTTTGGTGGACCTCAAAAGGTATGTTCTCTCGCCAATCAGCTTCTTTCACCATGTTGTTCCTCTCTAGTCACGGAGAACATTCTCGCTCTAAAAACTTTCTTTGATTTTTTCCCTGCGGTGTGGGTGTTACTTTTCCCTTTTTTGTCGAGTGCCATATCTAGTGTGTTTGCCAGACTTCGGCAGCGTGGGTTATTGGTTATCTTGCACGTACAGAATGATTGTTGGAGTGTCAACGCTTTTACTGTATCTATATAGCTTGCTGATCATTCACACTGAGTAGGATGAATACCTGGTGTTATTGCATGTACCATATACTGCGTTTTTATTTATTTTCCTCGCGTCTTGCTTTAGATGGAAATCCCACGTGCTTTTGTATGTGCTGAGAGCAAGATATTTGATGTGTCAGAGTGGGCTATTTGTCAGGTATGCAGCGCATAGTTTTCTTTTAGCAGAGCAGATAATCCTTATAAAATTCCAGTATATGACCCGGTGTCAACTTGGGCTGTGTTATAAGATTTCTGTTCTCAGAGTTACCTTGTTTGACCAAATGGACCTTATGATATTAACAGGGAATGGCTTGTAGGCCTAACACCCATAGGCCTAGTTTCCATGTGAACATGGTTGGTTTGGAAAGAACAACTCGTTCAAACGCGAGCCGATTCTGTTGGGACTTGGATGCAGAAATGATGGACGTAGAGGAAGAAGAGTTTGAGCTGTGGCTACAGCAAGCTCTTGCCTCTGGCTTCTTTTGTGAGACCCCCAAGCGCCGAAAAAGCTGGAGTCCATTCAAGTTGCATCAGAAGAATGATAAGAAGCAATGGAGAAGATTCTCTTCTGGGTTCACGTAACATTCTGAGCTATTCCTGGGATTTGTCATGGCGATGAGTCTTCCCTGAGGGAATCAAAGAATTAGTGCCTGAAGAACTGTGTCCAGGTTGGGGATAATATTGGAGACTACAGGCTTACACAACGGTCATCTTTCTGTTCTTTTGATGGTAGATTACTACTAAAGCAGCTCTCCAGCTAACACGACATGGTTGTTTTGCCTTGCCCTGTTTCTTAATAGCAAACTGTGGGACTGTAGGAAGTCAAAAGCCCCTGCTTCCCCTGTAAATCACTGAACAATGTAAATTTGTTATATCATGTCTCTAGTGATGAATAAAATCATGGAAGATACCCGATCGTATGCATATTCTTCAGTACCTGTTCTGGTGCAGGTGATCGGTTTGTGGTAAGGGCGGTCTGGCACGCTTTAAAGTTATCAGCAATGAGGCTCTACTCTTTTTATACTAGTTTGGTTGCTTTCTTTTCCTGCACAGTATGCTTCACAATCATGAACTACTATTTTCACCAAGAATCTCCAAAAATGTATGTTTACTGTTGCAGAGGCATGTTATAGTTATGGTTTATGTAAAATAGATATGAATCCTATTATGACGATATCCTTATTTTCTCCTGGATATGATTATCGTAATTCATTTTTTTGGAGTATAATATGTACGATTGTAGAGCTTTCTAATTTTGCAAGATGCAGGAAGCATGTACATATAACTAAATCGAGCCCAAAGAACATGAACACATGGCACAAGTAAAGCGGACCATCCAGTTGCTGTACTTGCATAAGGACTAATTTGAATTAGAAAACGCGACACATTGAGCAGGCACAGACGCCGAAGTTTAAAGATACCATTGACCAAGCAAAATACAGAATGCGATCCAAAATCGAGGTATTACCACAACTGTGCCGATCCTACAAAAAATGGAAGCAAGATACAGGCGGGGTCGGGGGAGAACATATACCTTCGCCATTCACTAAACGTATTCTCCATAAGGAACCTCAGTTTCATGGCTAATCTCACTGTACAAATGCCGATATTAAAAAAAAAAAAAAAGTCATCAATACAGCTCACCTTCTCGCATCTGTCTTCCCGCTGAAATCCCTACATGACTGGTTTCACAATCATAATCCGCCTCAGCAAGCTCAATGTAGCTTTCCTCCTCTTCTTCTTCTAATGCTCCCGTGGTGGCGTACTCCTCAAGCACAACACTGCAATCTGATTTTGCCACTGATTGATGAACTCCAGAGCTAGATGAGCCTTTGAGTGAAGGTGAGGTTTCTCTCCTTTCAAGCACCTCAGCCGATGAAGGGTTGTCTCCACCCTGGAAGAGATTTCCAGCAGTTTCGCGTCGTACCAGATCATTTCCATGCTCTCTAGAGTCAGGAGATGTCTCTCTGCTACGGTGATGCATCCAAGCAAACTGCACATCATGGCCATTCCAGTGTCTAACATCCCTGAATGCATCCTCAGCTGCACGACGACTTACAAAACTTGCAAGGGCAGAGAAGTTATGAATCGTCTTGCGATCAGAAGACGTATGATTGTCATCTTGAGCTTCTAAGTTCACAAGCTTCACATTGGATAGCCCGCCAAATGAGGAAAAATGACCCCTCCAAGCTTCTACCTGGTGGATGAATGAAGAACAGAGTTATGGTATATGCTTTGCTCGAAACACAATATATAAACACACAAAACAGGGAAGCTGTTATTTCAGTCCATCAACTACACGATTCGCTCAAAGTTTCCAGCACACAGAGCAATCATCAGTATACCAATAAATTGGAGTGAAAGACCGAGGTGAGGCACTACCGAATTCAACATATTCTCCACAGGAAGGAAAATGTAATTGCTAATGCTACAAAGAGTTTGGATCCTGCTTTATTCATTATTGACCAAGCAAGTTACCAATGGCTTCTTATTCTACAGGAATAATGGGAATACTCGGATAGATACTGTTACAAATAAGCTTCCTATTTTTCCTGTGAACAGAACACACTCTTAGATGGCCAGGCAACACTAATTCCGAACCTTTTACGTATATATATATAAACGGCCAATTCAAGTGCAGAAGAAACCAAGCAATGAAGTTGACATGACAAATCCAATGAAGTTATCGTTGCTCTTCATCATCATCTATCATCACCATCAACAAAAGTGGTCACAAGAGAAAAAAGCATAAACCATCATCTTCCCTACCAAGGAAAGGTGGTGAATTTTGTCATTACTTTTATGTGTAAAAATTAGCAATTTAAAACTTCGTCATGAGGCAGATGTGATGTGAAATTTATACAGATGATGTTATTCAAGTTTCATAAACAAGAAGTTTGCTCTTTTATGAAATTAAGAACCAACAGAATTGGACGGTCTACAAAATCCAATAGTCCATCAAAACTACACCCCTGGTCAACATATGTTGACCGTTCTGGTTCATAAAATGTGATTGGCCAATAGATTCCAAAT
>LIEC01011413.1:10038-41354 GCA_001925005.1 Drosera capensis | reverse complement strand
GGTCCGTACGTCTTGTGAGTTGGGGAGCAGATCCTTTCCGGAGGTTTTTGTGGCAACCTTTTCAGGGCTCCCTTCTTGATCAACTCTTCTATGGCGTCCCTGACGTAGCGACACTCTTCTGTATCATGTCCGTGATCTTTATGATACAGGAAGTAGCGGGAGATGTCTCGGTTGTCTCCTCGAGGGCGTTGCTTTTTCGGGTTAATCTAGAGCTCGGCTCGAGAGGCATTGAGTGGTGTATGCTAGGGATAGATGAAATCCTTCTTCCCTCTCTTCTCCTTCTTCCCTTCCCGACCTGAGGAGGGCATCCTTTCTCCAAGTCCGGAATGGACGAAGCCTCGATCTCCAGAGCTGAACTCCCCCTTCGTTAGGCCACTCAAGTAGTCCGGGACGACCACTTTGGCTTTAGCAGATACATGTTGCCTGATTTTTTCCAGCAGGGTAGTGTACGTCCAAGGGCACTTTAGGCTCAGGTCATATGCCAGCCTCCGGTTCTCTAGTCTTCGGACAAGACTTGGCAGGTCGGAGTCCTTCGTCTTCTTGATGTGCACGACTTCATAGTGGAACCTCTGAACATAGCTCCTCAGGCTTTCACCCGGTCTTTGCTTTACCTCATAGAGGTGTTCAAGGGTCAACGTGATCCTTCGATTGTTGATGAACTTGGCAGTGAACGCCTTACCTAGGGCCTCGAACAATCCGATAGATCCCGAAAGGATCCCATTGATCCACACCCGAGCCGGTCCCCTGAGCGAGGTCGGGAAGGTCTTTGAGATGATGTCATCCGATGCCCCACCTAGGTTTATAGAGGTCCAGAAGGTCTAGATTTAATCGAAGGGGTCCCTTGTGTCGTCATAAGATTCAGTTGTAGACATCTTGAACTTGTCATACGGGACCTCTCTGATGATTTCGGGAGTGAAGGACATCTCTATCCTTAATCCGACTTTATGCTTTGGGTCTCGAGGAGCCCTTTTTATTATCTTGAAGAGCTCATCGACCCTTTCCTTCAACTCCAGGGTGAGGTCCGAACCCTTTTTGGCTCTTCTCGGGGACGGTTCTCGGCCAACCTTGAGTTCAGGAGACTTCTTAGGTCCTCCACAGGGGTGATTGAGTGGGAATGAATGTGTGGTTTCCTCCTGTCACTCTTTCGGAGCCTTGTGTCGGTTCAGGTGATGCCTAAGATCGGCTTGGGATACCATCCTGCGTTGGTCCCGAAGAGGGGGCAGCGGTTCACCAAGTCGGTCATCGTTCTCATGATAGCCGTGGTGCGCTCCTCTATCTGAAGTCAGAGCTGGTTGAACATCTCAACAGTCACTGCTGCACTTTCTCCAGGTCCCGTCACCTCATCCTCTCGGCCCATTTAAGGGACGGGGAGTCGGGACAGCCTTTGTTGGTCATCGCTGCGGGCTTACTATGTCTGATCTCGAGTACTCTAGCGCTTCGTGTCATTGGACCTAGGCCCCATGGTGGGCGTCAAACTGTTTATGCCGAAGTCGGGAACGTCGGGTCCGAGTTCAGAAGTCGGGCTTGAGCTTCTTGGAAGTCATCCCATCTTACTCAAATGATCCCTTGTCTTCAATCTACCTTTAACCATCAACCACAAATATCACTACATGCTTAGGAAGAATTTTTGAACTCCATACTAAGTGATACCAGCTGACAACTGGTGCATAAGGTTTAAGAACCTTGTGGCCTTTGATCGTCAAATAACTTTTCTCATTTAAACAGGAAATCAGCATGCCTTTGGCCTTGATAACTTCATCCCAAACCCACGACTGCCCCAATCTGTATTCCATAGAAGCAAAGGACCTATGCTTTACAAAAATATCCAAGGATAAAAGTTAAGAACCTTCGACTTGGGCTTTCTTTGGATGTGGGCTTGTGATTGATCTTGGGCTTGGGTTTGTTGAGCAGCGTATATGTTGTATCAACTCCTACTCTTCTTCCTCTTCCTTGGTAAACCATGGAGGGCGTGAACATTTGTAGCAGCCGGCAGCCCATGTGTTGTTTCTTTGATCATGTCATTGCTTAGGTGGAAGAACCATAGAAATCCCTATAAATAACCCTTGATTCTCCCTTTGTGAATCATCCTCAGAAACACAAACAAGCTTGCTTAAGGAATAAAAGTGGTGTATTTTTAGGGTGTGTTCAAATAAAAATATTATGTAATCGTGAGTGGTAAACATAATTAGAGGAAATAAAAATATTATGTAATCGTGAGTGGTAAACATAATTAGAGGATGATTATTTTATAAATGTATGAGTTTGTAATATTCTATTCTTATTAGAATTATATTTTTCAATATATTTAGATTCCGATTATCCGATTTCTCAACAGAATTGACATTGTTAATTTCAACAAAAAGATGTTGTTGCAAGCAATAAAAAAATATCTACACCACATATTTTAATTTCAATTTAATTTTCAAAATTGAATTATTATTTTTTAAATTTTTAAATTTTTTATTTTTTAAAAATATGTGATGAGAATGAGTTTGATGCATCTTATCAACTGGTGTTGCAACACCTATGCTAACCCCTTCAAATAAATTGACAAACTAAAGACTTTTCTTTGCTAACAACGCTTCAATGTTTGATGATGAAATCTGGTGGGCTTACGACTTGTTAATGAAACAATGGGAGATTTTATCGAGAAACTAATGTCTACTCATCACATGAGTATTTTAAAAACATAAAATGATAATTTTTTTAGGAATTAATTGATAGTGTAAAAGTAAAAGAATACAACAAATCGTCGATAATATGAATTAATATTATAATTTATATGATATGTTTTCCTACTGTATTTTTTAACAATCGATTCATTACCTATTAAATATAAAAACATTTTTCTCAATATTAGTGATTAAACTATCATTCATTTATTGATCCTTCTTCGATCATCAGTGGTATACCAACGAAGAAGCCAAGCCATCATCAGCGACAGTGCAGTGTTAGGGGAAGGAATCTGTGGTCGATTCCGAGACGATCGAGAGGGAAATCGTCGGTGGTGGTAGTTTCGGAGCCAGGATCGCCGAAGGTGTCGTGCATGGTGAGAGTGAGATCGAAGAGGGCGGGGAAGAAAATAAAGAAGAAGAAGAAGAAGAAGATCGGGTTTTGGGGGAGCGTGAGAGGGTTGTTGTTCCGGTCCGGTCGGGGGACTGAACCAGAGGAGAAAACAGAGGGAGAGGAAGTGAAGGAGGAAAAGGAGAAAGAGAAGACGGTGGAGGTGGAGAAGGCGGCGGCGGGGTTGGGGGCAGTTCAGTGGTATTCGTCGGGGAGGAGATGGGATGCGTGGGCCGGAGATTTGGAGACCGACGGTTCAAAAGGGCCGCCGGTCTAGAGGAGTCCCACGTTGTGAACGACGACGAACTTAGTCTTTATCTTGTCACGGGATTGATCGATTATATGGATACCACGATCGATGTTGCACGCAGAGTAATACGTCGGGTTGATTCAATTGGATGTAAGTAACTTGAAATATACTGTTTATTTGAGTATTTTAATGTGGTTTAAAGAGTGTTTTTTCATTTCGTAAACAGTGGTGTGTGGGGTTTGTTCTTAATTTTGAAGAGAGTTCACAGTATCCAATCATTGTGTTTCAAAGCACAGTTCAGTCCACATGTAATCGATTTTGGTGTCATTATTTTGATTATTCCGTAATTATAATCAATAATTTATGTATGTATTGAATTTATGAAAAAAGAATTATTAATAGGTATCCTTATATAATTATACAAAAATATCCTATTAGATATCTAAAAGATCATTTCTTCAAATATAAATATTCAATTCAAAAATCAATTTCTTAAAACCAATAACGACGACGACGGTGAGCCCACGACCGATCGACGACGATGACGTCAACGAATCGACGACGATGGATGCGGGTTCAGTGGTCATATACGAGATTGGACTTAACAACGAATTGCCTAATAATAACGAACGGACGATGAACCGATGACGACGAACCGTCGTCGCTGTTGACAATGAAATAAAGACGAGGACGACAATGAACAAAAAACGAGGATGAGGACGACGACGAACTCATTTGCAATTTGATCGAAGGTTAAAAACAAAAAGGAATAAAAGGAATAATAAGAAGTATTTCATGGGAAAAAAAGGGTGGCACTATTAGGTAATTTTTTCAAGATTATTTTGTTTTTGTGAGTGGGAGAGAAAGAGATGAGTGAAAAAGAAAAGAGGGAGAAATGGTGGTGTGCTGGTTGCTGTGATATAAGCTAGGAGTAGTTACAATTTGATATTTTCTTTGATCATGAAATTAGAAGTACTGCATCAGTTTCCGAGCATTTTTCATAAATTTGTTGCATACAATCAAGAAGGATTACCCCAAGGATAAGCAACCATTCTCTCTAATTAATTATGAGATCAAAGGTTAAACATCTCGAAAAACACCCAAGAAATAATATCTTTATTATAAATATATAACATGGATATTAAATTAAATATATTTTGTCCTTTTTTAAGTCTTATATTAACGGGATTATATGGATGTGTGGTTAACACAAACTTGGCGGTAGTTGAAACTTATGAAAATAAGTAAAGGCAAAGAGCTTTGATTACCTGCAGAAGCAAGTGATAAGTCAGTGAGGAGCAAAGCCATGGTAGCAATGGAGAAGAGTAGAGTTGCTACTACACCCCAGCCATGTTTCCATGCACCAAAATGATATGTTCTCCAATAAAGGTTTTTTATATTGTTTTCTTGGGGCTCATTGTGGTCCTTTATCATGGTGGATTTCCGTTTCTTGATAACTAAGATGTCTTAACTATTCAACGAATCAATATTAGGTGATGAGTAGTACATAACTGCCAATGCTATGCTATAGGTTGACCATTATTCATGAGTATGACTAGTATAGTAACCATCAAACGGCATGAAATTTAAGAATTTATTATCGTTCCATGTTCAGAATCCATCAGATATACTATCTTTCGAAAACATGTCGTGTCATTACGCATCATAACATGCGGAAAGTCATCCAAAGGCAATCTGCAGCGCAACACAACCAACAGGTAAGTTGGAACCAAGGGGAGAAAAAAAAAGTTAATAATCAAGACACTTGGTAAATCGTTCATCCTGCAGTAAAAAGCTTCTAGTATAAAGTTTTGTTGCAGATATATATGGGGCATAAATCAATGGCACCATTGGTGGTCACAAGACAACAGAGTAAAATGCATATAAAGTTAATGCAAGTGGTTGCTCGGCTGTGAGCCTGTGAGCATCACATACAAAGTCAACATTATCTTGATCACTGATGAGGCGCAGACATATTAATGTTCAGAATCTCTATGTTGAATAAATGTCGAAAGAGACCATACAGAACCTTCCCCCGTTAGGGGGCTGACCCAGATTCACAGGTCCAGCACGCGATCGCAGGGTTGTTCTGATACCATTCTAAAACGCCCCGTCAATCCTCGCTACCGGGTCGTTACCAAGATACGCTTTCCAGGCTCAGAACTGACCCCACAGACCAACACTAGTCCTTTGTCATCATTTGCAAACACCCAGTGAAACTTCCCAGGAGGTGACCCATCCCATCATTACTTACGTTAAGCACGGTTAATTACGGAGTTCTAAAGTAATGGACTACCGAAAAGAAAGATGCACCTTATTGGTATAGGGGTACTATCAAACAATTTAAGCATTTCCTTACAGACACCCCCATTTCAAGAACGCAACGTCCTCGTTACGACTTCAGGCACGATACACAGCCCTAGAACCTTCCCCCGCTTTTTGTCCTCGAAGGTTCTCAGAACACATTTCTTGCCTCCATGGGGAACTGTTTGGCAACACAAGAAAACGATGTAAAGATCATGAAAATGGACGGCAAAATCCTGGAATATAGAGCGCCCATCAAAGTGAATCAGGTTTTGTCAGAATACAGAGGACAAGCAGTATGTAGCATGCTTCCAGCCTTATTGTATCTGCAGCCAAACACCGAACTGATTGGTGGGTTTTTCTATTATCTTGTGCCGTCGCCAAAGACTGAAAAGAAGAAGGTGAAGTTCTCAAGCATGGAGCAAGAATCAGGCAGAGAAAGCACAGGGCTAAAGATCAAGCTTGTTATATCAAAGCAGCAGCTGAGAGAGATATAGCAAACGGAGTTTTTAAAGTAGATGGATAGCAGTCCCTGTTCCAAAATAAAAACAAAGAAGAACATGAAGATCTCAATGATGATAATCAAAGAAAAGAGGCCAGGTATGGAAGCCTGCTATGGAAACCATATACCAGAAATCGACTAACTAGTTGTTGGGCCTGGAAAAAGGTCCAGCCCAAGAAGGAAAAAAAAAAATTTGACCAATACTTGTGTATTGGTCTTTTTTAGCAACACCTGGACTTTTGCTTTTGCTGCAGTTTTCTTCCTCTAGTGTGAAGAGTCGTGTTCAGTTTTGTGTGTTCCATTTTCCATTTTAGGCGCAGCAAAACACACATCAAAAAGAGAGGAAACACAGCCACTTTCAGCTTCCAAAAAATCAGAGTTGCGTTTCAGCTTCCAGAGGCGGAGCTTATAGAGGCAGAGAACGAAGCTGTTTTTCAGCTTCCAGAGCCGAAGTTTCAGGTTTTCAGTAAGCTTCAAAACAGATTTTTTTAGTTTTTGGTGGCGAAGCAGTTTTTCAGTTTTCGGTCAAAAAGCAGGTTTCAGCTTTCAAGCTGAAAATTTCAGAGACACCATGTGCAATTGTCGAGAAGCAGGTTTTTATGAAATTGGGATTTTGGAACGGGTAGTTTCCATTGCTGTTATCCCTACTGTATTTCATTACTACTTCTTGTGTATGCCTTAAGTTTTAGGTCTAAAAACTTGAGAAAAACAATTGTACTTGTTTGCTGATATAGTGTAGTTTGCCGGTGTGCGCCCCGTGGTTTTGTACTCTCCAACTTGGGAGGGTTTTCCACGTTAAATCTTGTGTCTGTGTGATTGTGGTTGCTTCTTTAACTTCCAACACAATAGTTGGAAGTATTCCGCGTTAGGTTCTCAGTATTCCGCAACTAGTTACCGAAAACCCATCAATTTGTATCAGAGCTTCAGGTTGCTTTGAGAGTGCTTTGGTAGGTTGAGATGGACGGTAGTCGCACCATGATCAAGTTGACAAACAACAACTAGCAGATTTGGAAATCCAAAATTGAGGACCTGCTTTACTGCAAGGACTTGTATGAGCCGGTTGAAGGCGACACTGCAAAACCAGAGGGGGTGTCTGAAAGTGATTGGACAAAATGCAACCGGAAAGCAGTTGGCACAATCATACAGTGGCTCGATGACAGTGTGTACCATCATGTGGCGAGCGAGACCAGCGTGCACAAGTTGTGGAAAAAACTGGAGTCACTGTACGAGTAGAAAACTGCAGCGAACATGTTGAGTTGCGGAGTCTGATTTGGGCTTTACTGTTGAATGGGTTTTTTGGCCCAAGTTGGGTGTTTGGTTATAAATACCCTATATTTGTAACCCTAATTATTAGAGTGAAATGCCTTGTGCTGGTGCGGCCGTGGATTAGGTCAAATTGACTGAACCACGTTAAATCTCTGTGTTTATCGTTTCGCTTTACTATTTGGCAATTGCGTGTGTGCGTTTGAGATCTCGATCAATATAACTCAACAATTGGTATCAGAGCGAGGTTGAAGACGAGATCGAGATCGAGGAATTGGACGAGGACTATTCCGACGAAAGTGAACAGTGTTGCGGCGTGAACAGCCCCCGGCGGTAAACAGTGCTCTGCATTTGTCCCGGCGTGAATAGTGTTCTGACGGGGAATAGTGTTCCGCATTTATCCTCATCGATTCCTTAACAGAGCTTAGGGTTTTCTCAGACGAGTGGGAGCAATGGCAGAAGACGGTAAAGTGAAGATCGATAAGTTCGATGGGAACGATTTCGGTTTCTGGAAGATGCAGATCAAAGATTATCTGTATCAGAAGAAACTACACCTTCCTCTGGGAGAAAGGAAACCGGATGCGATGGACCAGGCAGAATGGAACTTGCTGGATCGGCAAGCTCTCGGCGTTGTCAGATTGACGCTGGCGAAGAACGTTGCGTACAACATCGTGAACGAGAAGATAACGTATGGTTTGATACAGGCGCTATCAAACATCTACGAGAAGCCATTTGCATCGAACAAGGTATTTTTGATTCGTCAACTGGTTAATACGAAGATGCGAGAGGGTGCGTGTGTTAGAGATCATGTGAATGAGTTCAACTCTATACTGTCGAGATTGACGTCAGTACAAGTTGTCTTTGATGATGAAATACAAGCACTATTGTTGTTATCTTCGTTGCCTGATAGTTGGTCAGGAACGGTGACTACGGTAGCCAGCACGTCGGGAACTACGAAATTGATGTTCAATGGAATCAGGGATTTGATTCTAAATGAGGATATTCGTAGGAGGAACTCTGGAGAAACTGCAGGTTCTCTGTTGAGTACAGATAGCAGAGGTAGAAAGTCTGAGAAAAAGCAGAGTTCACGACGTGGCAGGTCGAAGTCCAAGAAGCGAGGACAGTCCAAACCTCGCAAGGATACAATTTGCTAGAATTGTCAGAAGAAGGGGTATTTCAGAAGGCAGTGCACAGCTCCGAAGGAAATGAAGCCGGACACCTCAGTAAATGTAGCACATGAAAATGTAGATGATGCACTGATTTGCTGTGTTGAGTGCCCGATTGAATCCTGGATCATAGATTCTAGTGCTTTATTTCACGCATCTCCTTGCAGGGATGCAATGCAGAATTTCAGAGCAGGAATTTTGGCAAAGTACGTCTAGCAGATGACGAGACCCTAGACATCACAGGAATGGGAGATATCAATCTCAGAACATCGGCTGGTACAGTATGGACCTTGAAGGATGTGAGATACATTCCAGGACTCAAGAGAATGTTGATCTTTGTGGGCATGTTGGATGCTCAAGGATATCGGGTCATATTTGGATATAGCTAGTGGAAGGTGGTGAAGGAAAATCTGGTGATTGCTCGTGACTGGAAGAAGGGTACTCTATACATAGTAGAGTTATCCACAAATGAAGCAAACTCGGTTGGTGATGATGCTAGTCATTGTTCTACTCTGTGGCACCAAAGGCTTGGGCACATGAGTGAGAAAGGTATGAAGAAGCTAGTTTCGAAGGGGAAGATTCCAGAATTGAAGGAAGTAAAAAGTTGGTTTCTGCGAACCATGTGTGTTTGGGAAGCAGAAGAGAGTCACTTTTGCATTGTCAGGGAGGACACCCAAGGCAGAGAAGCTGGAGCTTGTTCATACAGATCTGTACGGACCAACGTCAGTCCCATCATTGGGAGGATCGCGCTACTATGTCACCTTCATAGATGATTCCACTAGAAAGGTATGGGTTTACTTTATGAAGCATAGATCTGAAGTATTCAATACCTTTAGAAAGTGGAAAGTTGCTGTTGAGTATGAAACTGGACTGAAGATCAAATGTTTGAAGTCTGACAACGGTGGAGAATACAGTAGTAGTGAGTTTACTGATTACTGTGCTGAGAATAGAATTACAATGTTAAAAACTATTCCTGAGACACTTTAGCAGAATGGCGTTGGTGAAAGGATGAACGGGACCTTGAATGAGAGGGCAAAGAGTATGAGGATTCATGCAGGGTTGCCAAAGACATTCTGGGCAGATGCAGTGAGCACAACAGCATACCTCATTAATCATGGACCCTCGGTTCCCATGGGGTTCAAGATTCCTGAGGAGGAGTGGCGAGGTAAGGAGGTATCTTTCTCCCATTTGAAAGTTTTTGGCTGCGTTTCTTATGTGCGTGTTAAAGATGCTGACAGGGACAAACTTGATCCAAAAGCAAGGAAATGTACTTTCATTGGCTATGGTGCAGATGATATGGGGTATCGTTTCTGGGATGATCAGAATAGAAAGATCATTAGAAGCAGAGATGTCACATTCAATGAAAGCACTATGTACAAGGACATGTTTGCAAGTGATGCTGACGGCACAAAGAAACCACCAGAGAAGGAAAAGGAGAAGGCAGAGCTGGAAGATATCACAGAAACAGATCTTGCTGGGAACAGTGGGAGCTCAGGTGACAGAACAGGTGAAGAGACAGTTCCAGTCACACCAGAAGTGAGAAGATCCAGGAGACCATTAGGTCTCCTCAGAGATACTCTCCGTCAGCGAATTACCTGCTGTTGACTGATAATGGAGAGCCTCAGTGTTATCATGAGGCATTGCAGTCGGATGATTCTGCTCAATGGGGGTTAGCCATGCAGGAGGAGATGAACTCTCTTGAGAAGAATCATACTTGGTTCTTGACTACCTTACCAGCAGGAAAGAAGGCTTTGCAGAACAAGTGAGTGTTTAGGATCAAAGAAGAACATGGTGGCAGGAAGAGATAAATAGCAAGGCTAGTGGTGAAGGGTTTTTAGCAAAAAAGAGGTATTGACTATAATGAGATATTTTCTCCTGTAGTCAAGATGACCACCATTAGACTTGTTTTGAGTATTGTTACTGCAGAGGACTTACATCTAGAGCAGCTAGATGTTAAGACAGCGTTCTTGCATTGTGATCTTGATGAGGACATCTACATGTGCAGCCAGAGGGTTATCAGATAGCTAGGAAGGAGAACTTGGTCTGTAAATTGACCAAGAGTCTGTATGGTCTAAAGCAAGCGCCAAGACAGTGGTATCTGAAGTTTGACAATTTTATGAGCAGGAGTGGGTATAAGAAGAATGGCTTGGACTCGTGTTGTTACTGGAGACATTTCCGCTCATCCTATATCATATTATTATTGTATGTCGATGACATGCTAGTTGCAGGTTCTGACATGGAGAAAATCAACAGATTGAAGAAACAGTTGTCCGAGGAGTTCGAGATGAAGGATCTGGGTGCCTCAAAGCAGATTTTGGGCATGAGTATCAGCAGGAACAGATCTGAAGGCTCTCTAATATTATCCCAAGAGAAATATATTGGGAAAGTGTTAGAAAGGTTCAGCATGCAAGATGCCAAGGCCACATGTACACCTTTAGGGGCTCACTTCAATCTCACAAAGAAGCAGTCACCTAAGACGGATAAAGACAAAGCAGAAATGGCTAGAGTTCCTTATGCATCTGTAGTTGGGAGCTTGATGTATGCAATGGTATGCACAAGACCAGATATTGCTCATGCAGTGGGAGTAATCAGCAGGTTCATGTCTAATCCAGGGAGGAAGCATTGGGAAGCAATCAAGTGGCTGTTACGCTACTTGAAAGGTACTTCCAAAACATCATTACGTTTCAGCAAGAATGATGTCGTTTTGGAAGGTTATTCTGACGCTGATTTGGGAGGCTGTTCGGACACGAGGAAAAGCACCACAGGATTTGTTTTCACAGTGGGAGGCACAGCAGTTAGTTGGATGTCTCGACTCCAGAAGAGTGTTGCACTTTCAACCACAGAAGCAAAGTACATGGCTCTTTCAGAAGCAGGGAAGGAAATGATTTGGTTGAAAAACCTTCTTGAGGAGTTGAGCAAGAAGCAAGATGACAGTGTCCTTTATAGCGACAGTCAGAGTGCGATTCATCTCGCGAAGAATCCTGTGTTCCATGCGAAGACAAAGCATATCCAGTTGAGGTATCACTTCATCAGAGGGTTGATAAGTGATGGCACTTTATCACTAAGGAAGATTCTTCGGTCAAAGAATCCTGCAGACATGTTGACCAAGAGAGTTACTACAGAGAAGTTGAAGCTATGCTTAGCTTCAACTGACCTTCATGATTAATTATTGAGAAGGCGCCGCACTAGCCTGGAGGAGTTGCAGTTTTGGGTTTGCTAGAGTTGCATTGGAGTGCAGTTGATGTGGAGTTGTGGAGATTGTTGAGTTGTAGAGTCTGATTTGGGCTTTACTGTTGAATGGGATTTTTTTGCCCAAGTTGGGTGTTTGGTTATAAATACCCTGTATTTGTAAACCCTAATTATTAGAGTGAAATGCCTTGTGCTGTTGCGGCCGTGGATTAGGTCAAATTGACTGAACCACGTTAAATCTCTGTGTTTATCGTTTCGCTTTACTATTTTGCAATTGCGTGTGTGCGTTTGAGATCTCGATCAATATACCCCAACAGAACAAGGCGTTTCTCATCCGAAAGCTGGTAAATCTGAAATTAAGAGAAGGTACCAGTGTTGCAGAGCATCTAAATGAGTTCCAGAGCTTAATCAATCAGTTGTCAGCAATAAAGATGACCTTAGAAGATGAGTTACAAGCTTTGTTGCTTTTGGGATCGTTGCCATACAGTTTGGAGACGTTGGTTGTGACGATCAGTAATGCAGCTCCAAATGGTGTGGTCAGTTTGAGTACAGTTACTAGCAGCTTGTTCAACGAGAGACAAGAAGAAAGTCAGCTGGTACCAATGATGCACATGCCCTAGTCACGGAAATCGGGGGAGAGCTAAAAGAAAACAAAAATCAAGAGGTCGTAGCAAATCCAGAGGCAGATCAAAGTCTAAGGGAAAAGCATGCTATCATTGTGGTAAAGAAGGTCACTTTAAGAGAAATTGTAGAGCTTGGAAAAGATTACAGAATGAGGGCAAGAATCAGAAGAATGATGATGACAACAAGAAAACCGCAGCCATGCTATCTGCAAATGAGGTAGTGATTCTCTCTTGTGAAGAGGATCAGTGTCTGCATGTTGAAGGTCACCAAGGAGTTGAGTGGACAGTTGATACGGGTGTTTGCTATCATGCTACACCGAAACGAGAGTTCTTCACGATCTACAAAGCTGGAAACTTTGGTACAGTGAAGATAGGTAACAATAGCCATTCGACTATTGTGGGTATTGGTGATATATGCTTGCAAACAGATGTGGGATGCCAATTAACACTGAAAGACGTGCGGCATATTCCTGATTTGCGCCTAAATCTGATCTCGGGTGATGCATTGGACAAAGATGGGTTCAAACATTATCTGGGAGGTGGAATATGGAAGCTCAGCAAGGGATCGATGGTTGTAGCAAAAGGGAAGTCGTGGTACTCCCTATACAGAACCTACATGAAGGTGCTCAAGAATGGACTGAATGCAGTTCAAACCGAAACCTCTCCAAATTTATGGCATCAACGCCTTGGCCACATGATTGAGAAAGGACTGCAAATTCTGGCGAGGAAGTCTCTAATTCCCATGACCAAAGATGAGATGCTGAATCCCTGTGATTATTGCTTGTTTGGTAAGCAACATCGAGTCTCTTTTAGTCAAACATCAAAAAGAAAACTGAATGTGCTGGATTTAGTTTACTCTGATGTGTGTGGTCCCTTTGAGGTAGAGTCATTGGGTGGCAACCGATATTTTCTGACTTTTATTGATGATGCATCAAAGAAGTGTGGGTTTATTTTCTGAGAACGAAAGACCAGGTGTTCAAGTACTTTAAGGAGTTCCATGTCATGGTGGAAAGGAAGGCAGGCAAGAAACTGAAATGTCTCCGTTCTGACAATGGTGGAGAGTATATCTCCAGAGAGTTCAGAGCATATTGTGCGCAATATGGAATCCGACATGAGAAGACAGTACCTGGTACCCCACAGCACAATGGAGTCGCTGAACGAATGAATCGCACCATTGTTGAGAGGGTCAGATGCATGCTTAAGATGGCAAAGTTACCAAAGCAGTTTTGGGGAGAAGCGGTTCGAACAGCTTGCTATCACTTAAACAGGTCTCCATCCGTTCCTTTGAAGTTTGAGATACCAGTAAGAGTATGGTCAAAGAAAAAT
Source organism: Drosera capensis (assembly GCA_001925005.1). Lineage (NCBI taxonomy): Eukaryota > Viridiplantae > Streptophyta > Magnoliopsida > Caryophyllales > Droseraceae > Drosera > Drosera capensis. Next base: position 27,668 of record LIEC01011413.1, on the reverse strand, counting down.
GTGTCACTCTCATCTGAGAGTATTTGGATGCAAAGCATATGTGCATATATCAAAGGAGCACATAACCAAGTTGGATGACAAGGCGACCCCGTGCATTTTCCTTGGATATGGAGATTAGGAATTTGGATACAGATTGTGGGATCCAGTAAAGAAGAGAATCTTGAGATGCCGAGATGTTGTGTTTTATGAAGGCCAAACATATGCAGATCTGGAAAATGACAAGGTGTCAGAGACAGTTAGCGAGTCCAGAGAATTCACATTAGTTCCTTCACATGTGCAACCAGCAGCAACATATGAAGAGGAACATGATGAAGAAGCCACTGAGGAAACCTCTCAAGTGTGTGATGGTAATGATGATGAGGTCATTTCTGATGCTCCTGAGCAGGGGGAGCAACATCATCACGAGGAGCCTGAAGCGCCCCAGGTAAGAAGGTCTGATAGACAGTACCAACCTTCTAAGAGATATCCTTCTTCAGAGTACATCTTACTAACAGAAGAAGGAGAGCCAGAAACTTTTTCAGGAAGCACAAGCTCATACCGAAAGGCAAAGTGGCAGATGGCAATGCAAGTCGAGATGAAGTCATTGCAAGAGAATGGTACATACGAGCTAGTGGAGCTTCCTTAGAGCCGAAAGGCATTGAAGAACAAGTGGGTGTTCCAGCTTAAAAGAGATGGAATGGAGAAGTTATGAAGAACAAAGCCCGACTGATTGTGAAGGGTTTTGGACAGAAGCAATGCATTGACTTTGAGGAAATATTCTCACCAGTAGTGAAGATGACTTCCATCCGAGCTATGTTGGGTCTAGTGGCTGGCTTAGGCCTTGAACTTGAACAACTTGACGTGAAAACTGTATTTCTTCATGGTGATTTGGAAGAAGAGATCTATATGGTGCAACCAGAAGGCTTTGAAGTAAAAGGAAAAGAGCACAAGGTTTGCAAATTGAAGAAGAGTCTGTATGGACTGAAACAGGCTCCAAGACAATGGTACAAGAAGTTCGACTCGTTTATGACGAGTCATGGGTACCAGAGTTTCAAGGCTGACCCGTGTGTTTACTTCAAAAGGTTTAGTAATGGAAAATTTTTAATCCTTCTGCTTTATGTAGATGATATGTTGGTTACAGGACAGGATGCTCAAATGATTGCCATGCTGAAGGAGTTGTCTAAGGCATTTGATATGAAGGACATGGGCCAAGCACGTCAGTATTGGGCATGTAGATTACTCGTGACAGGAAGGCCAAGAGACTTTGGTTGTCACAGGAAAAGTATGTTGAAAGAGTGCTTAAGAGATTCAACATGAACGGAGCAAAGGAAGTAAGTTGTCCGCTTCCTAGCCATTTGAAATTGAGCAAGAAACTGTGTCCATCTACAGAGAAAGAAAAGGATGAGATGTCAAGCGTGCCATACTCCTCAGCTGTAGGAAGTTTGATGTATGCGATGGTTTGCACAAGGCTGGATATAGCTCAGTAGTTGGTGTGGTGAGTAGATTTCTTTCTAATCCCAGAAAGCAACATTGGGAGGCTGTGAAGTGGATCCTTAGATACTTGAAAGGCACTTCCAAGTTGTGCTTGAGTTTTGAAAAGGGTGAGCCTGTGCTAGAAGGCTACACGGATGCAAATATGGCTGGAGAATTGGATCACCGAAAATCCACTTCAGGTTATGTTTTTACTTTTGTAGGGGGAGTCGTGTCATGGCAATCCAAGCTGCAGAAGTGTGTTGCTTTGTTAACTACAGAAGGAGAATACATTGCAGCTACTAAGGCTGGCAAGGAGCTATTGTGGTTGACTAGATTTTTCCTCGAGGTTGGTATGCAACAGGAAGAGAAGGTGGTATTTTGTGATAGTCAAAGTGCCATAGAGTTGAGCAAGAATGATTTATATCATTCCAGAACTAAACACATTGATGTGAGGTTCCATTGGTTGCGGGATGCAATTGAGAAGAAAAAGATGAAGTTGAAGAAAATTCACACGAATAAGAACCCGTCAGACATGTTGACGAAGACAGTTACGAAAGACAAGCTTGAGCTCTATTGCCGGCTTGTCGGCATGGATACCAGATGATGATCTGAAGACAGGTATACCTTCCTCCTTGGGCTGGAGAGGGAGATTGTTGGGCCTGGAAAAAGGTCCAGCCCAAGAAGGAAAAAAAAAACTTTGACCAATACTTGTGTATTGGTCTTTTTAGCAACACCTGGACTTTTGCTTTTGCTGCAGTTTTCTTCCTCTAGTGTGAAGAGCCATGTTCAGTTTTGTGTGTTCCATTTTCCATTTTAGGCGGGTAGTTTCCATTGCTGTTATCCCTACTGCATTTCATTACTACTTCTTGTGTATGCCTCAAGTTTTAGGTCTAAAAATTTGAGAAGAATAATTGTACTTGTTTGCTGATATAGTGCATTTTTCCGGTGTGCGCCCCGTAGTTTTTAATCTCCAACTTGGGAGGGTTTTTCCACGTTAAATCTTGTGTGTGTGTGTGATTGTGGTTGCTTCTCTAACTTCCAACACAATAGCACCGTCTCTTGTTAGGTTTCAGTATTCCGCAACTAGTTACCGAAAACCCATCACTAGTGCTATCCTCAGTTAGAAAGCAAGTCTTTCGTAAATAATCGTCAGCTTCTGTACCGCTGACGTTTTCTTCTTTGTATGAAGTAGACGATATAGCTGTTATGGCACGTTACAAATCATAGCAGCTCCACAAACAGATCATCTTGCTAACTGCAAGGAATAGTTATTTCTTCTAGAAAACAACATGATTTGCCCACTTTCCACATCCCACTTCCCAAGAGGCCTTTCAGAAGTCCTGAATTGAAATTTAACGTCTACTGTAACAGGAGATTGGCATTGTTATCTTCCATTACCCATCATGGACATAACAGTTCATGTCATGTAATTTCAAAAGCCAACAGATATATATGATCAGAGATTCAGAGTAGCACCACCTTAATAATCAAAACTTCTAATCCTACATCACTTTTTCCATCTCTTTTCCATGTATACCAGTGGACCTGACCTTTTTAATCAGGACTCCTGACTATATCGGCAATTCTGATAGTTAGATTCCTTGTAAATGAGATTCGAACGAACTTTCAGAAGTAACGGAAAGATTTTTCCCTAATCACCCCAAAAAGCAGCAATCTTTTTCATTAATGACGCAGGGTATACTCTGGCAATATGTTATTAGCAAATAATATAGCATACGCATACCGATATCAGCTCACTTAATCTGGCTGCTAGACGAATACCCTTTTTGACCGAGGAGAACAAATTTGAGTTTCTCACCTTGAACTGCCATTGATAATGACCTGCGTATAGAAGCAGAATGAATGAAGAATACCTCAACATCCCTCGAAATCAACAGATGGGCCCAGGAAAACCAAGCATGCAATAAACCATGAAAAAGCCTCAAAATCTATAAATACCACTTATCTTACTTCCTCGGATTCCATTCATCCAGAAACCAAGCGTCCGCGTTTTGTCCTTGAGAGTTCTGCCAAGACATGTGTTCGCCTGTTCTCCATGGGGAACTGCCTGAAAGCACAGGAAAAGGTTGTAAAGATCATGAAAATGGATAGTAAAATCCTGGAATATACATCGTCCATCAAAGTGCATCAAGTTCTGTCCGAGTACAGAGGAGAAGCAGTAACAAGCACATTCCTGGCCTTGTCATTTCTGCAGCCAGACACCGAACTGGTCGGTGGTTTTTTCAATTATCTTGTGCCCATTCAAACGCCATCACCAAAGACTAGAAAGAGGAAAGGCGACGTTCACGAGCAGGCAGAGAAAGCACAGGGCTAAAGATCAAGCTTGTCATATCAAAGCAGCAACTGAGATAGATGATAGCAAATGGAGTTTTCACAGTAGATGGAAAGCAGTCTCGGTTCCAAGAAGACGTAAACAGAGATGAAGACGAAGATCTCAATGATGATAATCAAAGAGGCAGGGTACGGAAGCCTCTGCTATGGATACCATATCTGAAATCGACTAACATATGCTTTCCTCAGATAGCAAGTATCGTGTAGATAATTGTCAGGTTTCTCTGCTGCTAACTTCTGCTTCTTTGTACTAGTTGTCATAGCAAGTAAGAGATCACAAAAGCTACACACACAGAACATCCAGCAAAATTCATGGATTACATATCACTCGTTGATAACAAATGAAATTTCAAGATGCAGAACACTGCTTACCTGAAATTTGTATGAGTAAGCTTGAGGAAACTGAAACAAAACGGCCACCCACAGGAAACTATTCCGCACCCGGCCTATGCAGAAAAAGCCACATGAAATTAAGTGAGGAAAGTCACTTCGAATAGACCTAACAAAATTGGAACCAAGTGAGAAAAAGCCCAACCGGCCAAAACATAAGAGCGAAAACAGGACAAATATCTGGAAAATGAGTTACAACGAGATATTTTTTTTAGCAGGCAACAATTCTCCCATGATGGTTGATAATCACCAAAAAAATTCCACTTGGAAGTTCACAGTTGGTGCAGTGAACACATATGCAGTGCAGTTCCAAAAAGTAGTAATAATAAAATCAAAAAGAGAAACATGAAACAAAGCTAGCCAATTGCCATAAACATATTAATTAATCGACTATCCGCGTGAATAAGAAGTGAAAAGAAAGTACAACTACTTACGTTGACAGGCCAGTTGAAGGAAAAATTAGCACGAAGCTTCTGAGTCCTGATAAAGGATATTTTGTTCCAACTTCAAGCTCCATTAGGACAAGAATTATAAAGCGAAACCATACTCATCATACTCTCAATATGTAAGGTGTTCATGAAGAAATTGGCTTAATGTACAAAAGCAAAGCACCATAAAGGTAGTGTATATAGCTCTTTACATGTTGTATAGCCACTAGCATCATGTATATACACAATTAAAATACGGGATTGAATCGTATGACATTGAGAAACTGAAGGGAGAAGAAGTGGAATATACATCATAGCTATTAAAAGAAGACATTTTCAGGGCATTCCTACAATCAAGAGATAGCCTTCCCCCACTCAACTTCCAGTGCTATCTCATTTCGACGGGTAAATGGAAGAGTAAATGGTGGGTTATACTGCAAGAAAATTCAAAAGCAAAACAGAAGTATTGGTCTCACAGCTTCAAGGTAAATATAACAAATATGAAGTTCTAACCATCAACGTAGATAAGTTTCAAATATGAAGCTCTTCTTTTTAGAACTATGCTTTATGAATGAATGAAATGAAATCTCAAATTTCTCACCAGTGAGACTTCCACCATTGCTCTATCTTTAATCTGGAATTCAACATCGGCTTTTAAATCATCTCTCAGCTTCGACTCTTGCACTGCAACTTCCTCATCGGTAGCAAAACCTTGTAACATGAAGCAAATTAGAACATTAGCTTTAGAAAGTAACATCTTTCAACTTATAGAATTCGAAACAAAATTTTAGTAACAGAACTACCAAGCTCCAGGCCTTGGCAGTTAGCACTGAAAGATCAAGAGCTACAAATTGGATAAAAAAAGATAAAAAGGAAATATGGATAGATTATCAGTATTGATTTTACTTTCAAAAGATAAAAGAGTTTTGAAATGCAGCGACAGGAGCTATAGAGGAATTTGTAAACAATCTTCCCCTGCATACTGAGAGATAATTCCATGAAAACTAAAACCCCGTGATCAGGACATCATAGCCAACCATCCAACCAATAGAGCAGACTCATCCTCAGAAAAAAACATGCAAAACGAATAAACTCAGCAACACGTTAATCATTTCATATGATATCACCGTCATGATCCTGCTCCAAACAATTCTGAAACTGAGATTATCAGCCACAAAACTCGGAATAATAACACAACTCATGGAGAACAGATCAAAGACAGCACTGAGCAAAACTAATGCACATATGCAACAAGTCTAAGTAATTTAGAATTCTGTAGGTGCAACTAATTCAACTGGCGCTTGGGTTTCTACACCAAATGTTTCTGATGAATCAAGTGGCCTTTTCTACTGTTTGCCGCATAAACCGAAGACATACCTGAAAATGCAACGACTGCAATGATGTTCTTGGGAACCTTCTTAATCCTGACAGATCGATCTTTTGGCAATGGCAAGTTGGCGCCATATTTTGAAGGCATGACAAATGACATCTGCCATGTTTCTTGATCTGATTTCTTCGTGATCACAGGTGTTGTCATCTCCATCTTTTCACCATCAGATATAATGCGGCGAGTAATGACAGGGGTGGTCATATCCATTTTCTCCTGTACTTCATTCTGGGAGACATAAATGGCAAGATAGGATGTTATAATAACAAAACAATGTGGATCAGTTATTCTACTCAGGAACTTTTATAGAAATTCATATTTCAGGAACCTAAAGAGTGAACATGACTACCTTACCAAACAGATATTCAGCCAAGACATTGAATGACTGAGAAGACCCATAAAAGTCAAAGCCGCCCCTCCCTGGCATTGTTGTCTCCGCAATGAAATATGGCTGTACATATTGAAACCCCCATTTTAGATTACGCAACATAAAAAACAGAAGATAGTCATAACTAGCCTGCTTGAACAGCCTCATACCTAAGTGAAAGAGACCAATCAGAACGCAGTTGAGCCCTGATTCAAAGGAAGAGATTCTGGTCTTTAAAAGTTGAAAACTTCATACTCAGTCGTCGGAATACAATAATATGCCATGTCGAATCTGCATTCATCGGTATTCTATGTTTTAAACATAAAAATTTCCTTGTGACATCCTTATTTGAAAGAATTGAACCTCCTAAGGCACTGCTCCTGTCACAATATTGATTTTAGGGTCCCAACATACATATAAGCCTTGACTCTTGTGAAAACTGGTAGATTCATATCCAAGCATCATTCAGATTCTTATTATCAATCATTTGGTTCCTACCTCCCAAATCTTCAAAGACCTTTTAGAATAGTCTACCCTGGTATTTCTCCGATCATTTATTCCATGGCTTCAACAAGTGTAATTTGACGAACTCCGAACTCAACCATTCACTTATTTTTCATGAACAAGGACGAGTCGCTGACGTCGTGGTGTTTTCCGGTAGAATACAACGTGACAGTGGAGGTTTCGACAGACTCGATGACTATCCATCGATAAAATACGAAGACGAAGGAAACAGGAGCGCTTGCTCTTCCTCGGTCTAACCTCTGGATTGATCTTCCCTCCATTGATGTCTAACTAATGAATTTTGATTTGATGGAGTCGATCTTATTCAAATTATAATATTTTTTTATATTATTTTATTTAAATTATAATATTTTTTTATTTATCAATTTTCTTCATACAAAATATGAAATTATCTTTATTTTATATCACATCAATCCATTCAAACCGTTACCTCTTGAATAAAACGAAAATAATATATAGATAAACTATTATAGAAAATCATGGGAGCAGTTTCTAATATCTCGATGGAGTGTGTGAGCTTTTAACAGCTTTTCAAATAGTATCAAAATTATCAGCTTGATCCCCTAACTCCTTTGCGTTATATCCCATATTTACTCATAAAAATAATTAAAGGGCCTACCTAATATATGATAATCATAGATCATAACATCATTAAACTTAGGAGGTATTACAAAGAGAGTTCTCGATTGATCATTCGAACATAGAAGACAAAGGGATCATAGTCACACCATGTAACGCGAATAGGGTGATAATTTTGCTCCAAATGTGAAAATTTGGATGAAAATCTGAGAAAATATAAGGTGACTGGCTCTAAACTATTGGCTTCTCCTGCTGCTTGTGCCATGCCACAACATCTTTGTAAGCCAAGTTGCCACCTAAGATGCCCAAAGCACTGCCTACAGTGACATCAACACGTCCCAATCCAGCATGCTTTATTTTCTCCAAATCCTCCATCACGATCAAATTGCTCGAGATTGAATGGAAAATATCCATAAACTTATGAAAGAAGGAAAATTATCATAACATCTTATTTTAGTATATTTATTTAAAATTAGAGTTTTTTTCATATTATTTACTCAAATCTATCCTAATTCCCAAATAGTCCCTTAAATCTTTATAATTCTAACTAAGTATTTTAAATTTTAATGTTAATTCCAACAAAATTCATTGAATCTCTTACAACATAATATAAATCCTCCAAATCATCACTTTGTGAACGAATTAATCCATTCATCAAAATCTTTTTCTTCTCCTTTTTTAGAAAGCTTATCGTGGGGTTTTCATTGCTCTTGATCGGACTTACATAATTCAAGGATATACATAGGAATCGTCGAAAAGCAACTCCTTATCCTTTTTTCTGCTTGAACCCAAGTTCCTCAAACAAATACTTCAACCATAATGTCTCTTTTTCACCCTCTATCAATGTCAGATACTCTGCTTCTGTGGTAGATCTTCTGGAATCCAAGTCACCAGCATAATCAGCATCAACCATCCCAATCATATTGTTCTTTGCACCTTGGCCATCAAACAAGATTTCACAATCTATAGTCTCTGCCAAGTAGTAAAAGATCCACTTTACAACATTCCAATGCTCTCTATCTGGATTCGTCATATATCTGCTGACTACACCAACTATCTGAGCAATGTCTGATCTGGTACAAATCATGACATGCATTAGGCACCCAACCGCATTACCATACGATACAAGAGACATGCGCTCCATCTCTTCTTCTGAGTCTGGGCATATCTGAGCAGACAACATGAATTGTGCACCTAAAGGAGTAGAAATAGATTTTACATCACTCATATAAAACCTTTCCAAAACCATTTCAACATAACCTTGTTGAGTCAACCATAACTTCTCCGTTGTTCTCTCCATTCTAATCTCCATACCAAGGATCTTCTTTACAACACCAAGATCCTACATCTTAAACTCCTTGCTTAACATCTTTTTCAACTGAAGAATGTCCTTCTTGCTCTTAACAACAATGAGCATATCACCCATTTCGATAATAAGCTAAGCAACAAAACAGAACCATCACTACAAAAACGATAATAGACACAAGGATCATACTCACTTCGAGAGTACCCATGCCCCACCATGAACCCGTTAAATCGCTTATACAACTACCCAGGTGACTGCTTTAGGCCATACAATGATCTCTTCAATCTGCAGACCAACCCTTCTTTGTTTGTTCTATAAATCCCTCAGGTTGCTCTACGTAGATGGTCTCCTCAAGATACCCGTGAAGAAATGTTGTCTTCACATCCATCTGCTATACCTCCATATTATATGCTGCTACCAATACGAGAATCAGTCTAATTGAGGTGTGCTTCATAATTGGAGAGAAAATTTCATTGTAGTTCACACCCTCTTTCTCAGAGTATCCCTTGGCTACCAACCGAGCTTTGTATTTACCTCCCTACTTGATTCTGAGCTCCCACTTACAGCCAACAGGTTTCGAGCCCTCTGGAAGTGTCACCAATTCCTAAGTCTTGTTCTTTCTCAGTGACTCCATCTCCTCTACCATAGCTGTCAGTCACTTAACAGCTTCAGAGTAATTTCCTAGTTCACTATCATCAGCTACTAAAGCAAAGGCTATCATATCCTCGGAACCATACCTCTCAGGCGTCTTTGGATTCTGTTTGCCTTTATCCAAGACAATGTTGTAGGGCACTTGATCCTGTTCTGAAACAATTAGAGTTTCTTGTTCCCTGTTGTGCTTTACGTGATCAAAATCACTAGAACTCTAATGATGTTGATCAGAATACTGCTTTTCTGACACTTTATGAATCTCCACCTGAACTGATTCCTTCCTCGCACCATCAACTTCTTCCTTTTCCTTCACCATGTGATTCTCATGAAAAATCACATCTCTGCTTATCACCTATTTCTTTGCTACATGATCCCATAACTTGTAACCCTTTACATCGTCTTTATATCCAAGAAAGATACATTTCTTGGACCTCGTATCTATCTTGGACCTCTCAGAACTCTGCATATGGACATAGACAGGACAACCAAATATTCTCAAAATAGTATAATCAACAAGTTTTCCTGATCAAACCTCTTCTGCATATCTGTGATCAAGGGCTACTGAAGGACTCCTGTTGATGAGAAAACAGGCAGTATTGAATGCCTCATCCCAGAAACTCTTAGACTAATCCACGTTCAATCTCATACAATGTGCTCTCTTCAATATTTTGTTACAATGTGCTCTCTTAGACTAATCCACAATATTTTGTTCATCCTCTCAGTCACCCCGTTCTGCTCTGGCAATCCCCTCACTGTGAAATGCCTAGTGATTCCTTCATCCTTGCAGATTTACATAAACTGATCATCCTTGTATTCTATCTCATTGTCTGATCTAAGTAATTCAGCTTTTTTCCAATCCGAGTCTCAATCCAAGCTTTTCACTGCTTGAAGATGTCAAATACCTCCCATTATGCTTCATGAAGAAAATCCAAACCTTTCTTGAGTAGTCATCAATGAATGTGAGAAAATACTGAGCTCCACTGTTCGAGATATCTCAAATAGGCCTCGGACATCATAATCATAATCGAGCGTACCCTTGCTAGTATGAGATCCAACTTTGAAGCTTACCCGCTTCTACTCCTATTCACACAAAACCTGCAGAAGTCCAATTCACAAGACTTAACATTCTCTTGTGAAGATGTGGCATACCTTCTTCATTCAAATGTCCAAGACGAAGATGCCAAAGTTTTGTGTCATCTCCATTGGACTCTCCACTAGATGAAACAACAACTCTGTCTATCACCATGCTCTCAATCAGCTTGTATAGATTTTCTGTCGATTCTGCCTTCATAATTATCAGCGACCCTTAAAGCACTCTCATCTTGTAGTGTCCAAGGTTCTAACTGTGATCAGGTTCTTCCACAGGTCTGGGAGATACCTCACATCCCTAAGTGTTCTAACAATGTCATAAAACATCTTCACCTTCACAATACCTAACAGAGCCACCTTGCAAATCGTGTCATTTTCCATAACCACGGATCCTCCACTGCACGGATTCAGAGTATCAAACCAATCTCTAAACTGGCATTTGGAATGAGCACCCGGAATCCATGATCCACTCGTTCCTCAGATCATCACATCGAGCTACTAGTGTAATTTTATAGGATTCGGCAACTTCAGAAGCCACGTAGAGATCACCATCACTATCATCTACGCCCTTAGCTATACTTGTAGAGTCTGAAGACTTTCATTTCTTGTTCTTTTTCTGAGGACATTGAGCTCTCATATGCCCATTCTCATGGCACTTGTAACACTCAACCTGAGAGATCTCATTTTCCTGATCAAGACTTGGATCTCGATTTTCCTCTATCATCCTTATTTTTGTGCTGACCTCTACTTCTGTTCTCTAATTTAATCAATTACCCTTCCCCTTGACTGAACCCGAAAGGGCTCAGCTTGTTGACATCAAGAACTGTAGAAGTCACCTCCTCAACACTCAATTTGTCCTTATCAACAAGTAGTGTTGTCTTCAAGATAGCATACGAACTCGAAAAACACTTCAATAAGATCAATGCCTAATCCTCCTGATCTATTTTAAAATCCAAACTAGTGAGTTGCGTCACAAGCCAATTAAACTCGAAGATATGAGCATTCAACTCTGTCTCCTCCTTCATCTTGAGGTCGAAAAAAATAGAACTTATTTGACAACGATCTAGACATGTACATAGAATCTAATTTCTCCCATATCTTCGCCGGTGAGACCTCAGTCAGAACGTGATACTTAACATGCGGTGCAACACTAAATCTGATTATGGATGCAGCCTTAACTTCCAATTCCTCCCAGTCTACCTATTTCATATAAGTTAGTTTCTATCCTTTCAGTCCCTTGAACAGTCCTTATTGCACAAAACATCCTTAATCGTATTTTGCCAAATGTTAAAATTGTTCTTCCCAACAAACAGCTTAATTTTAAAATTAACCGTGTTCACCATTGTCTCAACTCCAGGTAAACAATAAAAATTCTATCTGTCGAAATATTCTCTTTGAATCAACTAGAAAACCCTCATCGAAAAATGAATCGGTGAAAAACTAAATCCAATTTTTCTTTTCAACAACAAACCATCAATTCTCCTCCAAAAATCACTAATTTTATCCCAAAACCATCAATATTCCCAAAATCACCTAATCACAATACTACCCTGAAAATTCCACTGCTTTGGAAGTCGCTGTGGTGGCGAACTCCTGCTGTTCCGGGACCAAGGCGACTAGCGGCTGATTTCTCCGGCTATGTGTGGGTCGCTGGGTGGCTTTGGCGGTGGCTCGAGACGGCGTCCAGCAGCGGTAGCGAGTGGGAAGAGGGCGACAGCTTCGATAGGACTCGACGACGGGGTGGCTGACCTGTGTCTGGCGACGCGGCTCGATCTCTGGCGGCGGCGGGTTTCGCTGCTAGCTAGGATCTCAATCAACAAATTAACTGTGTTCTGATACCACTTGTTGTTATTTAATGCTCGAGATAATCCCACAATTATAATCCAACAAATAACGATCAATTCACAAGCACAATTGATAATAAACAAGAACGAAAAATGACATCAAATTTATATAAAAAAAAAGAGAAGAAAAACCCACGGAAAGAGAAAACTCACCAATCAAACAATGAGTTTACAATGATTTATCTCTCCTGTGTATCATTTTTAGAAATCCTAATTTCTCTTTCCTTATTTTTCTACACAATAAAAATATATTTATAAGGAAAAAAACAAAAAAGTCAATGCCAAAAATAACACGATAGATAAAATTATGACACTAGCATGAGATCGAAATGCATAAATTAAATCATCATTAATGTTCAAGATAAATTTACAAAAATTTTATTTGATCGTCCAACGACACAAGTCAAAGTTCGCATCGATATTTTAGTGGAAGTGCTAGACACACACATTATTCGATCTACAACAATCCATTCAAAATTTTGATATAACTGATTCCTTGATAAAAAAAATTATTCAAATAATTAATAAGTATAGTGAGAATTGCTTCTATATGATTATGAATATAACATGATATATAATAAGAATAAAATTAACATTTTGATATCAAAAGATAATTATTTTAGAAACAGATGTTATAATTTATATAGAACGACTAAATTTAATAATATCTCATGAATAATATATTTGGGACGAAGCCAATACTAATTGGCTTCATTTGTCTCATGTTAATTGGGTTACTCGGTAGTCATTAATTGGTTTAGAAGGAATAGCTTTAGCGATATTTTTTTAATGATGTGATAGGAGTTCAACATTGTCGGAGTACTTAGCATATAGCTTTTTTGTTGTAAATATAACAAAATCATCTGAAATGCAACACATAGAATCCACACTGGTTGATCAACGTCAAACTCAAACTTCATAAAGATGAGTTTCAATAGATTATTTGAGAGTTTTGATGGTCTTAAAGGATGTATATTACTCAATAGTGTCCCTCCCAATTGATTTCTTTTATCATCCAACAGCAATTGTTTTCCCTTAATTAACTTCTTTGGTTTTCACCAATGCAACAAGCTATCAAATGAAAAAGAGAAAAGGGATTGATAATTTACTGGGCCTCTCAACCCGAGCCTGTTACAGGGAGTTTCATATTTAGATTCAGTTTCTCTATGTTCTCACAGGGGAGTTTTGTACTTCATTCTAGGCTATAATAACAATAACAAATCAAGTTATTTTTGTTATGGACAAAATCAGACGAGAATGAGATATATATAATTTTATTTTTGTAAAATCAATAAAAAAGAGATTGTTTTCTATTATCCTCAACAATAAAATAAAACGCTTAGACAAACATAAATTACAAATAAATAGATCAATAGATCAATAAATAAATAATAAATTGCAATAAAATAAACACATGAAAAATAAAAGAACAATAAAAAGATAAGGATAAGAGAATTACAACCTAAAGTAATTAAAATGCAAGCAATATTAACTATAACTTATAGCGTCTTGACATTACCTAGAAAATAGTACTAAAATTATCATATAATTTTTATCCTATCATATCACTTGTTAATCTGAATAGGATCAAATCATATTTAATAACTTCACTCCATTATTTTTTCGATTTCCCTCGACCTCTTCTCTCCCGCAAACTCAATGAATACACAACGCCTCACCGCATTCTCGTGTCTTTATACATAAAATGGCCAAACCATGGTACCTCCTTCTAGGTTGTTCTTACAAAAGAATACTAGGAATAGCCTTTGCTACCAAATAATAGAGTGAGGAGGTGTGAGTAAGGAAGGGAGGGTTCAGTTATTTTTCATACTACATATAGTTTTTTTATTCTGCACATAAAATCACCCTGGTTATATTTGTATATTTTAATTTTAATTTCTACATCGCAAAAATATTACTATCTTTGTTACATAATTTTTATAATATTTTTCTCTTCTTGTAATATTCAATACGTAATTTGAATGGCTTTATTATTCATCTAAACGATATGATTTAAATTTTCTATTGACTCATAATTATAGTACATAACGTTTATAATCATCATTATTTTATGCCATTTTCTCATAAAAAACCATTTTATCTTCTCGTAATATCGAGTAAACTTCATATCGTTATGTGTGTCTAGTAAAAAATGCAAATCTATTTTGGACGCATGGAGTACAACAACTCCACATAGATCAATTATTTACTATTCCTTCCGTCCCAAAAAAAAAATATAACTACACATATTTCAAGATATTTTATTCATGTTTTTAACGATATGAGAAAATTATTGTTTTAAAATAATCTTAGAGTTCACAACTTAATATATCATTATTATTTCACGATAGTTTTACAAAAAAAATGATGTTTTGTCTTAAAGAAGCTTTGAAATATGTGCCCTTTTATTTTTTATTTTTTTTGGATGAAGGGATTAATATTTATGTGTGTTGAATTTGATTTTGTCTATCAATTATCTTTCCGGTTAGTAGTGATGTTGTGATTTACAGTAATGATAGTGGAAATCATGATTTGATATTATGATCTGAAATATTTTCCTAAAAAAGAAAAATATAATCTTTTTAAAATGACACAAAAAGAAAAGAGTTTTTGTCAAAAATATTATTGTAATCTTAGATAACTAAAAAAAAACAGATATAAACTTTGAAATTTCATTCAAGCTACCACAAACTTGTCAAATATCTTATTTTAGTTATTTCCGTCAACTTTTTAGTAAAATTAATGGAATCTTATACTCGAATTTAGATCGATAATTTTTTAAATTTAAATAAAACACAATTACAGAAACACACTAAATTCTTTAAAATAATTTTTTATGGTTTAATCAATAATTTTTTAATTCAATATAAACATGATAATTATATTGAAGTAGGCCATCTGACAAATGAAACAAAAAAATTTTAGTGGTTGCGTTGAAATTTTGAAGGATTGAGTGTCTTTTTACAATTATTTTTTAAAAAATGGTTTTTTTTTTTGTTTTTTTCAAAACGATTCCGTTAATTTTATCAAAAGCATTAACGAAAATAGCTAAATTTGGATACATGATAAGTTTTGGATAACTTAAATGTAATTTCACTGTTATGAATGCATTTTATGAAATTATCTAAGACTACAATAGTTTTTTTTTTTTGTACAAAAACCACACACACAAAAAAAACATTACAATTTATATGAAATGAGAGATTAATAAAATGTGAAAGAAAAGTATACCAAAAAATCACGCACTAACCAAATCATATGAGCATGGAAGCATGTTTGCAATATGCCAAGTCATATAACAAGAATTTTGGACTTGTATAAAACATTGTGGAAACTCGACCACGCTGACCACGCGATACCCACGCGATACCCACGCGACACGAGGACGATGACAACAAGAATAATAATAAAAATAATTCTTGTTAGTCATCTTTTAATTTTCATGGTGTGTTACACCCAACACTAATATTTTATAGAAACATCCTTATTTATTTTGAAAATTCATGTCGCGTTTTTCATATGTTCACAACATGGTGTGCGTTCAATATTTTAAGATATATATTGAGAATAGTTATCGTCGTCCATGACGACAACAACAAGAATAATAATAAAAATAATTCTTGTTAATTTTCATGCTGTGTTACATTTCATAGAAACATCCTTATTTGTTTTGAAAATTCATGTTGCATTTTTCATATGTTCACAACATATATGATGAGTATGTTGGTGGATATTGTCTTGGGCTTACATTAAACCCCGATGATGGTTTTTGGTATGTAATTTTTTTCATTCAACCTTTAATCATATTCTTATTTTTACTTTAAAATTCAATTTATCTCAAATATATGATGCTCGATTCTTTATGATTTTTTAGATTTCATGATCACTATATGACAGCCCATGTTACGGAATCGTTCGAGAGTTGTTATGCTGGCCCCTGGATATGTCGTTATCCCTAAATAGACGAGAGATAAGATGTGGGGGTACTTCAGGGTAAGGACTCAAATTATAAAATGTACATCTATTTATTTAGTTTTATTATAGTTCTAATTATCGTCATTAACCATAATCATTTATTTATTTATCTTTAGATTTATAGGAACTATATCGTTGGAAGAAAAAGCACACTGATCCACGTGGTTGGTTGCGCGTTGCAAGAATGAGTGAGTGTATGGTATTGGGTTCGTTAACTCTATGTTCTACTTGAAGGGCACACTGTCCTCGAGTGGAAAGGGGGCTCCCTCGAATGATCCACGTGAATTCGCCGAGTTAAAGGAGAGCAATGTGATGTTGACAACACGCATTCATGAGATGACACAATTGGTTCAGCGGATGTTGCAGTAGTACCAATGCAATAACAACATGCTTGATTAACCTCCTCACCAGCCTCGGGATCCATCGTCCCCTCCCGTCACGTCCTGGCGATGATGAAGAACATACGATGACGACGAATTCACGACAACGAAGAACTCACGATGATTACGAACTAACGAGCTAACGATTACGACGATGAATTCACAACGACGAAGTCGAAAAACAATTGATACGTTTCGCAAATCATTTTTGAAAAAATATAATGGCAAGATTTTAGAGTTTGAATTTGCACATAGCATCAAATCAAGAGAATCCATTTTTTAGTTTCATCGAAATCAAGTGAGAATGATAAATATTTGATCAAGAAAGGAAGAATACAATTTGTAGTGGCACCCAAAAGCAATAGTTAAGTAAATAGCAACGGGTCACAGTAGAGCTTTGCTAATCTAACCTATCATGGCATGGCTTGCACATTACAACTTTCACTCCATGAAGCGCATGAACCGGTGGATAAATTCATCAAACCTCTTTGTTTATTTCTATGTCATGCTTGTTGGACTTTTTTTTTTTTTTTAATAAATAACTGGGACAACAACTTGTATGTGGGCAAAAGCAGGCAGACAGCCACAACATAGCTGCATTGCTTTCCAACAAAAGGAAATAACATGAGACACAAAACAAAACAACCCCCGAGCACCTGTGAATGACCAAACTCAAGATCAACAAAAACTTCATATCCTTTAAGTTTGGTTACTGATCTCCTTGCTTCCAACCACCCAGCTCAAGTAATCGGTACCTTAAAACTAGCTCGTCTATTTAGACACAGACACTTGAATTCCAGATCATACACCTCATGATATCATGCCCTAACAGCTTGATTCCCTCATCTTCTTGAGTTATGCCACCTCTCCCCTTAAACTCTGATGTCCCTATCTCCAGCGCCCCC
>LIEC01011413.1:0-10018 GCA_001925005.1 Drosera capensis | reverse complement strand
TTGATTCCGATGAGCACTCTTTCCTTTCTTTGAATTCCCTTTTCCGGTCCTTATATCTTCAGCATACACTTCCTTAATTCATCTGATCACTTCATTTTCATTGCCTTTAAATGCCAGACCTAACAGCTTACCCAGCTCCCATGTTTACTTCGCCTCGTCAATCTTGCTTTCATTTACGAGTGAATTGATTGATACCTCAAATTCGTTGCTATTGCTTTGTGTGACCCCCTGCTCCCTTCTGATTATTTTTTACCTCTTTCATTGCCCTGTCCTTTCCTCTAGAGCCACAAGGACTCCATTCTTGGACAGCAATACCTTCCTGCTAACTGGACCCGAAGTTCGACCCTTTGCACAAATAGACCCCACATTAACTCTTCGTTTATTTTGTTTGAAACCTGGTGGGCTCGAATCAACACTAATAGACTTTTGTCCTCGCCTCTGATGTTTCATTTTCATTCTCTTTCAATGGGTCCCTTGTTCTCTGATCCACTATGAGTCTATCCATTATATTAGTCGCATATGGATCCATTTTCTCCACCACATCCCTTCTCCTCAAAGATTTCTCTCCATCATTATTTTGCTGTCACCTTTTTGCAGCCATCGAACTCATCGGTCTATTCCTCGACTTGTATCTGCCCACCTGTGGGTTCCTTCGACCGACTTCCGATCTCGTAACATGTTCCAAAGCTCCAAACAGTTCCTTTAATAGGATCAGGACTCATAGTTACAACAAGGATCCTCGCATCATCAAGCACCTCGTGCTTGCTTACTTCCTCATCAACTACCACAGCTTTTCCAACTCGATTTCCAATTGACACAAGGTTTTTAGGGGACTAAGCATGTAGAGGAATACCAACACATCTAAACCTAAGCTGTTCTTCTGTTGAGGACAGCACCCCTCTTGTCACTACTCTCCCAGGCTTTTAGAACAATATTAGCAGCATCATGCAAGGAGGAAAACCATGCCACCCATTTTGCGTACTCGAACGCTTCTAATGCCCCAAGTGGGCAGACCCATTTCGATCAAGCAAACTTGGTAGGATAATCCGATCAGGCTCCGCTTCAACCAATCCATACAACCTTGGACTTCGCTCATAACAATCGGTTCCAACCTCGTGGAAATCAACCTAGTTGTGTTTCCATGGCCATTACGTGTGAAGTCTTCCAGTACCCCTTATGCTACTCGTTTCCGCACTTGTAGCCCGTTCTTCGGACTTATCGTAATCCATCCATCCCAATCTGGTGACTTCCTAGTACGTTCTCCCATCGGCTGTCCTAAACAAGTATGATCGGTTTTCCATCATCGTTCCTGTTAAAATAGGAAAAGTATATATTTATAACTATTACGATATATTTATATCTATTAGGATTAGCTGTGTACATATTACGTTTCATTTATGTGGTAGAATTAGGTTATATATACTTACACCTTGAACAATGAATTAAAATGAAAAACACATCCAATTCTTTCGTTGTACCAAAGCCACCACCGATCTGTAACCCTAGCTGCCGCTACCTCTAATCCCTACCAGTGTCGCCTATCCCCCGTCAAACGAAGTAGTGTCGTGAATCACAATTGAGGCAAATCACGATCTTCTTAATTCACCGAGTCGGAAGCGAGAAGGCGAGAAGGTGAGATTGATTCTCGTCGACGATATTCTGGGCCTTGACTCGGTCAGATCTGCAGGATGAAGAGGTCAGATCTACGAGCAGATTCGACTCTCATACTCGTGCCACTTGTTTTGCTGGTTTGGAGGAGTTGTTCCTCGCGCGTGGAATAGGCTTGACTGCCTGAACTCATCTCTGATTTGAAGAGGAAATTGATTGAGACTTTGCTGTTGTGGGTTTGGCCTGCTTGAAGTCTTGTTTTGGTGGAAGGTTTGATTTTGGAGAGGATATACGCAGGGTCATCAGCCGCCTAGGGTCTTGTGTCAAGTTGACTCATATCTGCTTATTTGTTCTCAAATCATTCACCCTTCATTTTTCAAATGATAACCGATCAGAATCAAGTAATGTCTATAATATCACATCAGGTATCCGTATCTCCATATCATTTAAAGATTCATGTTAATCTCTCTAATTCCAATTGGGTACAGTGATCGGGATTTGTTAAAATTGAAGTGAAATCCCTTCGAAAAAGGAAATACCTGACAGATGAACCGTCAAATCCAATCGTCGAAGACTGATCGGATGAAGACAATTCGATTCTCATGATTCTATGGAATGTCATGGAGCCTGATATTCTTTCCATAATTCAATCAAAAAACTGTGGAATCATCTCCAGACCACCTATTCAGGAAAGAAAAATATGACAGATGTATATGTTGTCTCTCAAGCACATGCACACTGTGAACAGGGTGATGTTGACCTCCAGAAATATTATACTATTTCAAGAAAATTGATGATGAGATGAACGAACTCTTTCAGTCGAGATCCCGCCATCTATGTGAAACTCAGAGAACAGCCGAGTATCCTTATATTTATTGGGGGCATCTCGACCAAGTTTGCTTTCGCTCCATCGATTTTCCTTTGTGAGTCTACGATGCCTTCACGAGAGGCCACATATCATCTCCTACGGAAGATGTTTCCATCTCAGAAGAGCACTGTACCACCCATGATCGAAAACTCGGCATTAGTTGTCGAGTCCTACAAGGATAAGGGTACAAAACAACCATCTGAGAAAAGAGGAGGAAAAGGATATGACGGTATTTTTAACTCTACTAGCAAGAACGTGTAATGTCACTACTCCAAGGAATGGGGACACATGAATGGTATTGCCCAAAGTGTCCTCAGGGTTCACCTCGTCCACCTCGCGCTCAGGTAGCTATCACTTATCAGTCTCAGAATGTGAATGCTTCTGATGAATGCACTGATTATGAGAAATTTGTATTTCTCATGCACGAATGGAAGCAGCTATAAGCATCACATGGTAGTACACTGTCTCGACCATAGACCCCGAGAGCTACTTTAGCCCACTCAGGTATGATTTCTAACTATTTTATAGCATCTAAATCATCTTGGATTGTTGATTCTGGTATCACTAACCAAATGCCTGATAATAAAAATTTACTGTCTGACCTCATCCCAATTAAACAATCCCCTATTTAGATCGCTAATGGCTCAAGCTGTAATATAGAAGGGGTTAGATCTACCCAAATAGCACAAAACATACCATTATCATATGTCCTTTATGTCCCTTTCTTTTCTGAAAATCTCATGTCTGTGAGAAAAATAATAAAATAGTTATATTGCTTAGTTACCTTCATCCATCTAAATGTACCTTTCAGGAACTGGGAACGAAGAAGTTGATTAACATTGCATCTAAGGACAAAGATCTGTATCTTATGGAGGGCTCACCCCAGAGGATGGCTTACCTGAGTACCGTCAAGAAGATTCGTCCATAAGATATTTTAAGAAGGTTCATTGTTAGTTGGGATATCCATCTCCACCGGTATTGAAGAAGATTCGTCCAGAGTTTCAGTCTATTTCAAAATTAATTTGTGAGTCCTATATCCAAGGAAAGTATGTTCGTGCTCCCCACCCACCCGGGTTTGTTAGTCAGTTACTACATTCAGATGTTTGGGGTTCTTGTCGAGTTAAGACTGTCTCAGGTTTTTATTATTTTTATTACTTCTATGGATGATTTCTCTCGTGTCACTTGGATTTTTATTATTAAATCTCGACAGAAAATTCCTTTAAAATTCATGATATTCTATTCTCTTGTTCAAACTAAATTTCATACAACCTTTATTTTAGCTAGAGTTTTTGATTGTGTCTATTATGTCCATGATATCCGACCTGGTCGTACAAAACTTGACATTATATCCTTACGATGCCTCTTTGTGGGCTACTCTTGTACTCAAAAGGGTTATCGGTACTATACTCTTATGCTAAAATGGTATTCTATATTACCTGATATTACTTTTATGGAGTGTTTTCCATACTACCTATATTCTGAGTCACGTAACTCATCCACTCCTGTCCCACCTATGTCTATTCTGGAATACTCTGAAACTTTAAACATTTCTTCTTCACCGTCGGTGAGTGATGGGCTACCGACACCTTCTGGGCCAACAATTACGCAGGTATACACTCGAATGGGTAAGAATCTTCATTCTGATACTAACTCTGTTCAGACTATGCAGAATCATGGATCTTGTATGTCTCCTGCACCTGCACCCCAACAAAATTCTAAACCTGAAAAACCCGCTGTACTTCTACCAAATCCTAACCCTGCACCATCGCCTAAGCCACCTCCCCCCCCTCTGACCTTGACATTCTCATTACTATCCGAAAAGGCCAATGCCACTGTCCCTGTACTAGGTATCCAGTCCATCAATTATGTCATTAATCTGTCTTATCTGTTGGCCAACATATCTTCACCACCCGTCTTGACAATTACTCTGTTCCTAAGAATGTGTCCGAGGCCCTGCAACATTCAGGGTAGTTTAGTGCTGTACATGAGGAAATGTAGCTCTGTGAAAAAATAAGATCTTGGATCTCTGTCCTCTCCCGCCTGGCAAACGTGTTATCGGTTGCAAATGGCTATTCACTGTGAGTTCATCCTGATGGATCGCTCATCCGACTCAAAACTCAACTCGTTGCCAAAGGCAACTCTCAGTCCTATGGTGTGGACTACGAGGAGACCTTCTGTCCTGTTGTCAAGATGGTGTATGTCCGTATCTCCATTGCTCTTGCTACCATGCGTCGATGGCCACTCCATCAGCTTGATGTCAAAAATATATTTCTCAAGGGCATTCTTAAGGAAAAGATAAATATGACTCAACCACTTGGGTTTGTTGTTCGGGAGGAGGCTTCCAAAGTTTATCACCTAAAAATATTTTTGTACGATCTTAAACAATCTCCCCGAGTATGGTTCGGACGCCTATCTCAAGCACTCAGTTTGGCATGACCTGGAGTGCTAGTGATCATTCAGTCTTCTACAGACATTTATAGGAGAAGACCATCATCGTAATTGCGTATGTGAATAATTTGATCATTACCGGCGATGATGTCAAGGGGATCTCTGCACTAAAAAAGTTCTTGAGCGAGCAAATTTCAGATTACCGACCTGGACAAGCTCAAGTATTTCTTTGGTATTGAGGTATTTTGATCTCCTGATAAAATCCTTATCTGTCAGAGAAAGTATGTCCTTGATATGCTTTCAGAATGCGGGTTACTTGGATGCAAGCCTGCTGATTCTTCGATGGTTCCTGAGATCAAACTGATGTCCAAGGATGGAGAACATCTACATGATCCTGAAAGATATCGGAGGCTGGTTAGGAAGCTGAATTATCTGACAGTTACTCGACCTGATATTGTCTATCAAGTGAGTGTGGTAAGTCAGTTCATGTCTTCCCCTCGTATTATCCATTGTGATGCAACGATACGGATCCTTAGATACCTCAAGAGATCTCCAGGAAAGAAACTAATGTACTCTGATGAGGGACATAGCAGGATAGCAATCTTCACTGATGTTGATTGGGCATGTTGTCCTATTAGTCGAAGATCCACCACTGGATATTATGTCTTTTTTGGTGGTAATCTCGTTTCCTGAAAGAGTAAGAAGTGTAGACTATTATTTCTCGATCTAGTGTGGAGTCGAAATATCGAGCAATAGAAAACACCTCCATTGAGCTAATTTGGACAAAACGTCTACTCGATGAGTTAGGTGTTCTGATCGATGAGATTACACTATAATAATCAAACAACAATACACATCGCCAAAAATCAGATTTTTCATGAGCGGAACAAACATATTGAGCTAGATTGTCACCTCGTTAGAGACCTTGTCATTGGGATATCATCTTGTTCCCCTTGCATTCACCTAATTCACGTTCGAACGAATTTTTAGCTCGTCGGCATCCTAAGCAAGCCACTTCAAAAAGCTCACATTGATACTATATTTAGCAAGTTGGGGGCATATTTGATGTTTATGTTCCAACTTGAGGAGTAGTGTTAAAATAAAAAAATATATATATTTGTATCAATTAGGATATATTTGTATCCATTAGGATTACTTGTTTATATATTACTTTCATTTATATTATAGAATTAGATTATATATACTTATACGTTAAATAATAAATTAAAACGAAAAACACATCCAATTCTTTCAATTCCATCTCTTGGGAGCCTTTCCACGCCATTATCTCTTTTTTTCCGTGCGTATCTCGACCAAGATACCCTCATCTTCATAGCTCTAGCATGTTTTACCGTGTAAGCTTCTTCTAGCTACTTCAGTGTCCATCTTGTCCGTTAAGTGGACAAATCCAAGCCTTCTGATAGGAATGTGCAATCCCTCCATTTGTATAGAAATTGATGCAACAAAAATTAGATGTATTAATTATAATGTAGTTAGTATGTTTAGACTAGAAGTCAAGTAAGAAGTTACAGTTTAGGTTAGATTCCAGTGAGCAGACTGTTGCAGATGAAAGAAGATTGTACAAGCCACCAGATGCAGATTATTACAGAGCACTTTGGATGAACAACTAGTGCATTGATAAGCAACAAAAGAACTCAAAGGCTTCAAGATGAAGGTCTGAGCTTGCAGACGAGGACCAAAATGGCAAAACATGAACTGAATCAGATCTAAATACAGACAAAAGTTGCAATAGATACTGGATGCACACTAGGGTTGCAGTATGGGATGCAGACTAGGGTTGTAACAGAGACGGAGTATAGACTAGAAGTCGCAGCAGACTGGATTGCAACATATTTAGTAGTATTTTGATATAAAAAAATACTAAAACAAATAATTACCTATTACAATACACCCATCACTCATTATTTTCTTCCTTCACTCTTTCATTTTCTCTCCTAAACTCCAATTATATCCATTATTATTAAAAAAAATACTTTTTTTTATTAAATTTTATAAAAATTCAACATATATATAAATTTATGTGTCGAACCAAAATATACAATATATCTATAGTACAAACAAACAAAAGGAAAATGCACGGCATAAGAGTTTTGTCACCTAAAATGTCCGGAGAGAACACTGTTTCTACCTTTTTGCTGTGTACACCACCGTTCATGCATCTTTCACTTAATATACTTGAGAATTTTTTTTAAAATAGATATTTTGTTTTATTTTCGATTTTTTTAGTACATTTCATACATTTTTTAAAAATAGATGATTTCTCATTTATCATTTTCAATATTGTTTGACATCAGAAAAAATTGGATAATTAGATATAAAGATATATATTAGATTTTTGTTTTTTTTTTTAATAAACTATCATGTAGAATCAAGGTGAAATATATTACATTTAGTAAAATTTTGGTTTTGATTTAAATATGGTTTGTTGTTTGATATGTTCGATATGATTCGATGTCAGACAAAATTAGGTATATATATATATATCTAGGAAGGTATTGTTAGGAATATAAATTCTTATGAAAAGGAAAATACGAATGTATACAAAACATGAAACGAGTTAGTAACATGTAACACAAAATCTAACATAAGATATAGCATTAACCTGTATATCTAGAGTTTTAATTACACTTACATGCGTTGTAATCATCTCTTTGTAAGAATTTGCTTGTCCTCACTTCTTGGAATCGAAGATTACTCAATGCTCACGACAAATAATCCTACAGAATAATGACTCTTTTGAATACTGCGGGAAGCATTCCTAGAAAAATTCGTTTGAATCTATTTTGAATTAATTAAAAGAAACTGATATGTGGAGATTTTATTTTGTTATGATTGGGATAATGATAATGATGATTGTTCTTTTGTTCAATTTGATTTGGGATGATGTAAGAAATATTATACCAAATCCAAATAAACGCAACCTTAGATGAAAAAGAGGCATAATTTTTTAAAAGAAAAATAATTTTTCGGTTGTTTTTATCAAGCTGTCACGATCCTGATAGGCCTTGTCACGTACCGTGAAAATCTAGTCACAAACCGTGAAAACAGTGGCCGAGGCTAGACAATGGAAAATCATGGGTTGTGATGGCCTCAGGCCTCCAACGCAGAACACACATTCTCTGTACTATCGACACGGACGTGACACATACATTAAGTCTCAAAATAATTAAGAATCAATAATAAATTATGGGTACATTCAAAAAGCATATTATGCACTTTGATGCTCGTACGTTGAACATCATTTACCAAGTTTAAGCCCTATTGAGCCCGACGCGCAGAGCATACGTGTAATTTTAAGACCCTCATGTCTAGCAATTATTTTAAGATAATATCAATGAAAAATATTTTATATATGCTCTCCATCTTTGCCCACAATGGATATGGGTAAAGATTTTCAACCAAATTTTTACTCCTTTACATTCATTTTAACAAGTTTTTACATAAATTTGATTATACATGTTTATCCCATTTTAAAAACACTATTATGTCGCATTGGGTGAATTTGTGACTAATCATGTATAAACTTATGTGTAGTTATTTTATTGTATTTGAAGATCAACAATTAAGATCAAAAATGAAATGAAAAAAAGATGAAATACATTTTTAATGTCAACGGTGGATTTTTAAATTTATCGAATAGATCACACATAAAATATGTGATTAATCATAAATTTACTTATGTCTATTATGTTCCAATAATTACACTTAAAAGAAAGAATATCAACAGTAATATGTACGTGCTAGGGTGTTCGTGCTCGGGGGACTATGAATCGATTTATACAGAATAAGCAATCCATCGATGGTACTTCATAATGTTCATAGTGGAATAGAGTACGTAAGAATCCTAATGCAAGATAAACGATTGTGACCGAATCTAATTTCGCGATACGTGGAAGATGATATTGCGTCATTTTCCAACAGATCTCTGTATACTATCCAAGTGAATCCAAATAATTCCTGCTATCATGGAGAGCTTGCATTTCCTTGTTTGCTAGCTTATCATTTGCTTCTATTTGCCAGTACTCGTCTCAATGGCTTTCTATTCTCGTTTCATTTTAAACTCAAAATCTTGGACGTTCGATATTGTTGTTGAAAACTGAAAAAATCAAAACCAATAATAGAAATAGAAAATCAATAACGAAAATCAAAATCATTTTATAAAATGATTTGTGTTAAAACGATTTTGAATACTACATTCGGATGAAACAAAAAATAGAAATAGAAAAATATTTTTTCTTTTTCTTTTTTCTGTTCCTCTTTCATCTATTTAAAAATAAAAAACAAGAAATAGAAAACAGAAATGATACCAAACAATTCTATTTTATCAACCGATGAAACAAAAATTAAAAATAGAAAACAAAAATTATTCCAAACAGACCCCTTAACATGATAAACACCATAAAAAATTAGTCAAGCTTCTTCTATTGATGGGAATCAAGTTTTTTATTTTGACTGATTATCACATACAAAAGGCCGGTGTTATCTTCTTTGTTCCCACACAGTCGTGATACATGATATACCTGATGCTCACTCTATACCAAAAGATAGATCATACTTAGATATTTGTCCAAAATATTAAAAAACATTTCAATTAACAAAGCTTTTATCATAGCATTTTCAAAATTAACATGTTAGATCTATTTTAGGATTAAATATGTATAATTAATACATTGGGTCATTATGTTGTTTAGCCAAATTAAGAGATCTAATTATTGTGTTGGCTAAGGAACTTAATTTAAATTGTGGAATAATTAAATGTGGACACCCGGTAATATTATTTGTTTGATGACGTGACGAACGATAATATTAAACTTAAGTGACGAAAATTAATATTGGGTGGAGTCCCCAAAAGTCGTGAAATAAAAGAAGAGAGGGATTAGGGTTTTCCATCTATAAATAGGAAAACAAGCCCATCTCTTCTTCTCCTCATATTATGAAAAACAGTTTCTCATTGCGTCAGAGAGTGGAGGGGAATACGGTCACGATCTTTCGGAAGATTTCAATTCCGTATTAATTCCAGTGCAACCAATTGAGATGAATCCATCAGGTACGCTTCCGCAATTCCTTATGTTTGATTCTTGATATATTCATATGAATGATTTTGGGATAAGCGATTGTTCTTCGCATCTAGAA